>ML435087.1:16953-82723 GCA_005239525.1 Nicotiana knightiana | reverse complement strand
AGATGTGCCAAAATACAAGTTACATATTAATCTACATATTATCTCTAACAAATTTCATAAATATTTCAAGGTTCGGAGGAATTTCCGTTGGTGGTGGCGGAAAAGAAGCTTGTTCACCACCGCTTCCGGGCGAAGCAACATCCTCCGCAAGTTCCGCTAGCATTTCTTCATAAGCTTCATCTATCTCCGGTTGTGATTCAAGTAGTCTAAAATTTCTTCTTTCCGAACGGATCCAATCTCTGAAGAGTACTGACTTTTCAAAGCTCTCCCTCATAGACTCTCTATGATCATCGATTTGAAGTCTCGATCGACTGAAAGCGCTCTCCGATGCCACAGTTGAAGCTTGAATACTTAAAATATCTCGAGCCATACTTGAAAGAACCGGATAGTGTTTTTCTTTGTCTTTCCACCATTCCAAAATATTGAAGGTGCTGTCGGGATTCTCTGTTTCAAGTCCCTGCGACAAATAAACTTGAAGCTCATTTAGTTGTGAACTATCACCAATATTATCACCTTGAGAACCCCTGAAACCCGTCCAAGAACTAAGCGCTTTTAGTCCCGTAGATCTTTTAGATGACCGCGAGCTAGACGAGGTAGGAGTTGTAACATTTGGTCTAGCATGATCTAATGCAACTTGATAAGCATTATAAATTGTTGGAGCATTTATTTTAATTGAGGCTTTTTCATCTTTAAGTGTAGCATATTCCTCAGGTGAAAGTGGTAAAGCATTATAAATTTGAGTATACCAATAGTGAGGACCTCCTAATTTTATGGTAGGATTTAACATGGCTGCAACACCATAAAGAGGGGGGATAAGGAAAAAATATTTTTTAAACTTATCTTTCATATCATCAATAGCACGTTGGAAAACTACCCAACCCTCTGAAAATTGAGTAAATAATTCTGCAAGTGATGAAATATAAACTAAACAGTTAGAAATAATAGCATAATATTGCCCAGATAATTCATTTGTAGCAACATGAAAATATTCTAAAAAATCTAGAAGAATTTTAACATTAGCCCAATCTTGATTTGTAAGGTGCTCATCATCATCATCATCATCATCATCACCACCAACACGAGCATTATACGTTGCGCTTATTGGGTTTCTATATTCATATGCAACAACTAAATTTTTATACAAGTAATTCCATCTAGTCAGACAAGGTTTAGGAACCTTTCTTTCTCTAAGGCCAAATTCATCACATTTTTATAATATTCTCTAACTCTACTTCTACGGTTTCAATAAAAAAGCCAATGAAGAGCGAATTTAACCTTTGCAATTTCAGCATTTAAAGTTTTCAGACGATCACCGACGATTAAATAGAAAATATGATAAATACATCTAACATGAAAAATATTACTAAATGCAGGACTTAGTGTAGTTGTAAGAAAGCCTATAACATTAGGGTTACTAGAAGCATTATCCATTGACGATCTTCACGATCTTTTTTGCTAATTCTTCACGATCTTTATTTGGATCGTAATACAAAATGCTACCGGTAACAGTGTTAATTCCCGGTTGAACTAGATTTGAACCGGTACTAGGGTTAACCTGAGTACTTACACTTGTTCTCTCTTGCGCAACTTTCATTTGAAGAAATCTAGCTTTATCATTAGGGTGTTTCATTATGTGTCTGGTCAAACTACCCGTACCGCCACAGTCTCAAGTAAATTTCTGAGACATCAAGATCCTACAAGTTTTACACTTAACCTTATTTTGATCTCTTAGTTGAGTAAAAAAATGCCAAACAAGAGATGTTTCGGACCGTTTAGAAGGTTTTCTATTAAAAGTAGGGGTTACTACAGGAGGGTCAGCCGGGACATCATTTGGATTATTATCAATTTGGTTAGCAATAGGACTAGTAGGTGTATCATCTAAATTCGGTTGCATTTCATCTAAATCAACATTTTCCTCTGGATTACCATAAAGAACATTCATATATTCATCATTTAATTGTTAACCTGGTGTAAGATCATGTATAAATTGATCGGTAAACTGAAAACAGTGGTTATCACTATCAAGAATAACAGGTGGAGGACGGGTAACAGGTCTAGGTCGGGGAGCCGGGGCCGGGGTAGTAGTAGTAGCTTGCTTACTAGATTCACCAATTTTAGATTTTTCCTTACCACCAAATATTTTTTTCAAAAAAAAGTCCATATTAATTATAAGGAAAACAAATTAAACAAACAAAACTATAATATTAAAACTTAAGAGTTGGAACGAGTTTACCGAATTGACGAACAACTTCTTGAAAATTATATAATGTTGAAGACTTGAATACTTCAATTCACCAACTTCACATTTTTTCACAAATTGCAATAATAAAGTAAGCAATTATAGAAGAAAACTAGAAAAAGATTGATAATTTTGTGAGTAAAAATAAAAGAATGAGGGGGTATTTATAGTTAAGAATAGGAAAAAAGTGTAATTATAAAAAGTTTGGGGTTAAAACAAAGTTTGGGGCCAAATGACTATTTTAAAAAATGCTAAACGGCTAAATTAAAGGGCCAACGGCTAAATTTTAAAATTCTGACCGTTGGTCATTTTATAAATAAATTAAAAAAAAAAAGAGCCGTTTGGCCCGATTGAACCGGCCCCAGGCCCGCTTGCCGGTTCCAGGCTAAACGGTCCCGGGCTCACAGTTCCAAACTTAAGGCCCACCCCATATGGGAGGCCCGCCAAGACCGAACCCGCCACGGGCCAACCCGTTTAGCCCACAAGCCCACATGGGCCGCAGGCCCGGTCCGGTCTCGGGTCAGGCCCGACCTACCTTCCAGCCTTAGTTGGTAATTCATTAAATTTATATTTTAATTATTTTAAAATTGTATTTTCGACCGAACTCGGTCGGAAAAATTTAATTAAAACTTATTCCGGTTGGTAAATTATATATATATATATATTAAAAATCAATTGCCTTGGGCGGGAAAGCATAATTTCAAATATACCGACCGAAATCGGTCGGTATATTTGAAAATTTTTAATTAAAAATTATTTTTGTAGTTAATATACAAGTAGGACCAGGTCTTGGTCAAATATTGACCAATTTCCGACCGAAATTGATCAAAATTTTATATATTTGTTGTGGGATCACTATTTCCGTTGTCAGAAATGTTTTCTTTGACTTGTGCGACCAATTTACTTAATTTCCGATCGATTTCGGTCGAATTTTTTTCCAACCGATTTCGATCGGTTATTTTACGACCAATTTCGATCGGTATTCTGTGGATGAATTTTGTTAATTTTCTAGTAGTGTATGAATACTGCTTTTTGCAATAGTTGATAGCACATTATAGTCGCCTAATAGCTCGTTTGGCCATCCTGCGTGACTTCATTTATGCTTGTTCATATTTGTTGTATTGTTTGCTTTCTATTGTTACTCTCACTTTGCACTTGTAAATTTTTTTCCTCTTTTCTCATCGGATATGTAGATACATCCAAGAATAGGGGTGTTGGTCGATACGGTACGGTATTTAGATATTTTGGTTCGGTATTTTCAGTATTCGATTTCCATTATGACCAGGTCTTGGTAACTTCGGTTCGGTATTTTCGGTATTTTCGGTTTATTCGGTTTGAATAATGGAGTCATTGATTGTAATACTGTAAATTAAAGTACTCCAAAGTATAAAACTAAAAACATTTGTTGACAAAAGTTTTGTCCAAAACTAGCAAACATCAACCCAGAGAGAGAAAATTGTACGTAAAAGAATAAATTTGATCATTAGAAATGTTTTGTTACTTGCTTAGAGTTAATTGATGAACTTAGAGAATAAAGGAAAGTAGAATTTTATATTTTTATATTTATGTTATAATTAATAATATGTGTATTGTGTAATATAATATATATTTCGGTACGGTATCAGTATTTCATTTTAAAATACCAAATACCATACCTAATATCAATATTTTTTAAAACTTAAACCAAATACCATAACGAATATCAAAATATCAATACAAATACCAAAATTTTTAACTTCGATACGGTAATTTGATATTTACCAAATTATGCACGGCCCTATCCAAAAACATCAAAATCCTTCGGTCTTCTTCAGGAAACAAGGGAAAGAAAGGGCAAAATACAAAGTGAACCCTCCATTAGTCTCTTAACCACTGTATGTTGATTCATACTCCACATAAGTGAAATGCTGCTTTGTTGCCAATAAATAAGACAGACTAATAACTTGTTTGGCCAAATTAAAAAAATCAGTTTATTTTGAGAAGTGTTTTTTTTAAAAAGTGTTTTTCGTAAAAATACTTTTGGTGAGAAGTAGTTTGTGTTTGGCTAATTAATTTGAAAAACACTTAGTGTTTGTCAAGCTTTTAAAAAGTGCTTCTAAGTGTATTTTCTCAAAAATACTTTTCAAAAAAGTACTTTTAGGAAAAATTATTTTTTTCTACTTCTCCAAAACTGTTTCTGCTTCTATTCAAAAATATTTTTTTTTATTTTTAAAAGTTTGGCCAAACACTTCAATTTTAAAAAAAAATACTTTTAACTTTGCAGAACCTTGACCAAACATACTATAAGATTGGAGATGGAATGAGCGAAGCAAAGAGGTACCTTGCCTGCCTATAAGAATGGAATTTGAATTCACTCTTCTTCGGAGATATTAATGACTTGTGTTCGGCACCTACGGTCACACCTTAGGATTAGATAAACAACTAAACATTGTCTAATATCAAAGTCACGATATTTGACATATTAAACAACTATCATCCTCTGCACTCATTAGGACGTACATCTTCAACCTAGGCGGTTTTGGACTCTTGATCAAGGGTTAAAGTACAGTGAAGTATTGTCTGATGTCATGTGATGTTAATCTTTGTCGACAGCTGCAGAGGCAGCGCAGGATTTGAAGGTCGGAGTACACTTTTTGATTCAACTAAAATCTGTTTTGTATATAGAGTGCCTACTATTAATATATTACTGTTTTCTAAAGACATATATGTATACATAAAAGTTTTGTCGAACTTTACGGGTGCCAATTACCCCTTACTTATTGCATAGGTCCGCCTCTGGACAACTGTATTCTAGCTTCCTCTGCCTTGGAGCTCCTCCTCCACCAAAGAAAGACAGAAACAAAGACGTTTTGATGTTCCGGTTGAAGCTGTTAGAAGGTGAAGAAGTAGGCCTAAAATCATGTGGATGAAGGCCTACTTTCCGGTCCAAAGCCTTCTTTCCGGTCCAAGAATGTGCTCACATCTTTAATTCGGTGCCGAATCAACCCAAAACTAATCAAATAGTATATAAACTAATCAATACATACTCAAAAGTTCGTATTTCAACTATTTAAGAGGTTACCCAACCCAAAATGCAAGGTTCTTAAAATTCAGCCCGACCCACGTGCCCGGATTCCGAAAATTTTCGAAGAAAGTTGTTACCCATAACCTTAGGAATAATAATATATGATTTTTATCAAATTTCATAACCATTTTTGTGGTCAAATTTCAATTTTACCCAAAATCTAGGTTTTCATCTAAACCCTTGATTTCACCAATTTTTATATGTTAATCTACCCATAATCTATGTATTTAATTCATGTTGTGTAGAAATTACTTACCTCAAAGTGCTAGGTGAAAACCCTCTTCCAAAAGCTCCAAAAATCGCCCAAGAAATGAAAGAAAAGTGAGGAATATGGCTTAAGTCGTGCATTAAATGAGATGGGCACATGCCTCTGATGTCGCATTTGCGATACTGGGTTCGCAAATGCGAAGGTCATAAGTGCGAAAAAATCATCAAATGCGAACCCTGGGCTTCAACTGTTGAGGTCGCAAATGCGACGAAAGTGTCGCAAATGCGAACACTGCTGAGGTCGCAAATGTGGCTCAGGTGTTGCAAATGCGAACACTGCCCAAGTCGAGCTTCTTCGCAATTACGAAGCTCTTCACGCAAATGCGAGGTTCGCAAATGCGAACTATTTCTCACATTTGCGAGACCTGCAGCACCAACACCCACACAAGAAAAACCGATGTGTTTCCCACTCCTACCACACGTCCGAAACTCATCCGAGCCCTCAGGGCTCCACACCAACTATCCACACAAGTCTAATAATCTCATACAAACTCGCTCGAGCGGTCAAAATACGGAAATAACATCAAAAACTACGAATCGGACGCCAAAACGCATAAATTGACTCATGAATTCAAAAACTTCCAAAAAGACTTCCGCTCGCCCGATTCCTATCAAATCAACTCGGAATAACACCAAATTTTGCATGCAAGTCTTAAATAAAATTACGGAACTATTCCCGGTCTCGAAAATCTGTTTGGACTTCGATATCACCAAAACCCGTTCCAAACCAAATTTTAAAGAACTTCAAGAACCAACTTTTGATATTAGGCGCCGAAACACTCCCGGATCATCCAAAACCCGATACGGGCATACGCCCAAGTCCGAAATCATCACACAAACCTATTGGAACCATCAAATTTTGATTCCGAGGTCGTTTACTCAAAATATTGACCGAAGTCAAACTTGGCCTTTTAAGGCCAACTTAAGGAACCAATTGTTCTGATTTCCACCCGAACCCTTCCAAGTCTCAAACTAACCATCCTCACAAGTCATAAAATAGTATAAGCACATACGAGGAGTCTTATTAGGGGAACAGGGTTCTAGAAATTAAAATGACCGGTCGGGTCGTTACAGTTAAATACAACTATAACATCATTCAATTTAAATGTAATTTTCTTACAAATTTTATACAATATGTCTTCTGTATGTATTTTGTAAAAGAGTATATATTTTGTATGTAGTATGCTCTTCTTCCTCTCTAAAATTTCAATCAAAATGACCTCTTTTAATACAATTTCGATACATATCAACAACTTTATGTAAAAAAATAGTATTTATAACTTAAATACAAATTTCATACAACGATTCATATATTATATAACTATTTTGAAACTTTCATACAACATTCAAATAAAAAAAATATATAATTACAACAGAATACAACTTTAATACAATTTACATATAATTATAATACAACTTTAATACAATATCATAAGTATATTGTACGTCATGTGTTCTTCTTTTTTTCTTCGAGTTTCAATCTGAAATTCAGCCAAAATCAAGTCTAATCTTCACCAAATATCCTCAAAATTGAGATATAAACTCCAAACAATATTCCCAATTGTCTGCAACAACACCCAATCCAAACAAATAATGATTTTTGAAAATTCAAATTCGAATTCAAAGCTTCAAAGCTTTTTAACAACTATCAACGGTGGAGAGTTGTCACGACCCAAAATACAAACTCATGTCGTGATGGCTCCCAACACCGGGGTTAGGCAAGCCCACACTTAAATTACTAAGGATTTCTCCCATACTTGGTTAAACATCCCAACACGTGCCAAGTTTTAAAGTTCAAAACATTAATTGAAAAAGATAGTAAGCCATTTTTAACCAAAAGCAGTCGTAAAGAGGAGCGAGCCAATATATATATATATATATATATATATATATAGAGAGAGAGAGAGAGAGAGAGAGAGAGAGAGAGAGAGAGGGAGAGAGAGACCCGCAAACCAAAATAACCACTACGTGTGTGTCAGGAACTAGTGTCACAAGTCCTATAGGCATACTAACAGAATATACAAAATATATAATATACAGTCCCACTGTCTAAAAGGAATAGACGGAAAATAAGCAAAAGAAAACTCCATGGGCTGCCGAGGATCGTCAGGAGAAGCAGCTCACCATGAAGTCAGGTCCAACTATGACCAGAATCGAGCTCCGGTCTGATAACCAGATGCACCAGCCTCAGAACATGTACAATTAAGTACAGAAGCGTAACATGAGTACATAAACAAATATCTACCCAGTGAGTATCCCGCCTAACCTCGAAGAAGTAGTGACGAGAGGTCGACTTGACACTCACTAAGGTCCAACCAAATGATTAGCAAGATATAATATCAGTAACAAACATACAAGGATGATAAAAGCAGTAAACATTTAAATAACAGTAATTCAAGTAAATATACAATTTCTACTTCATTATTCCTTTCTTTCCTTTAAAAATATATCTCTGACCACTCAACTCCATAAAAAGAATTCTTAACAATTTAACATGCGCATACAGGATAAGGACAACCGGCCTGAGCCATCATAATGATCATATCTGTGCACTGCCGAGGGCCGAACGACCCGAACCATAATATATATCTTTCAATATCGCCGCGGCGTATGACCCGCTCCCATGAGAGTGGGGGAAATAACACTCCGCTCGCGGAATGTAAATTGCGAAGCGGTCACATGAACACACAATCCACACATTTATTCTTTATAAATTACTCTTCATGATCAATTCCTTAATTCTCTTAAATTCCATGATCTCAGGGAAACAAGCCGCAAGTAACATTAATTCACTAGCATATAGTTCATTTCAAGGAAAACATAAGGCATGGTGTAGGCCTAACTACCCGGACATAATAATAACAGTCGCTACGTACGAACTCTCATCACTTTGCGCGTACATAGCCCCTACAAACATTATTACATAGTCATTTAAAGCACCTAGGGGGACAGTTCCCTCTAACAAGGTTAGAAAGGAGACTCACCTCGTATCGAATCTACTCCCCCAACCAAGAATGCGCCCGAAACATCGAACTCTACACCCGAGGACTTGAAACTAGCCAAATGTTATACAAATTCATCAATTTATGCTCAAAGTATGAAAATCCTCCTACTACTAAGTCAAATTCATCATTCTTGAAGAAATCCTAAAATCCAACCCTGGGCTCGCATGCTCGGATTCCAAAAATTCTCGAAGGAAACACTCACCCATAGCCTAAGGACCATTAATATACGATTTTTGTATGATTTTAGAGCCAATTCACGGGAAATTTTCTAAATTCTCGAAGGCCCTAGGTTACTACCCAAATTCCTAAATTCTCACTAATTAAGTAGTTAAATCCTACTAAGAATTCATGCATTAACAAATTTTAGGATATAATTTACTTACCTTTCAGTGGTTGGGTCGTTGAGCCCTTTTCCCAAGCTCTCAAAGTGTTCTAATGGAGGAAGAAATGAAGAAATAATGAAGAATCCCGTATTTAAGAAACACACTGCCTGATAGTGGTTCCGCACCTGCGGCTCGAGGATCGCACCTGCGGTCTCGCACCTACGGAAATGGACGAGGAAGCCTCGGCCCGAAACTCCGAACTCTACACCCGAGGACTTGAAACTAGCCAAATGTTATACAAATTCATCAATTTATGCTCAAAGTATGAAAATCCTCCTACTACTAAGTCAAATTCATCATTCTTGAAGAAATCCTAAAATCCAACCCTGGGCTCGCATGCTCGGATTCCAAAAATTCTCGAAGGAAACACTCACCCATAGCCTAAGGACCATTAATATACGATTTTTGTATGATTTTAGAGCCAATTCACGGGAAATTTTCTAAATTCTCGAAGGCCCTAGGTTACTACCCAAATTCCTAAATTCTCACTAATTAAGTAGTTAAATCCTACTAAGAATTCATGCATTAACAAATTTTAGGATATAATTTACTTACCTTTCAGTGGTTGGGTCGTTGAGCCCTTTTCCCAAGCTCTCAAAGTGTTCTAATGGAGGAAGAAATGAAGAAATAATGAAGAATCCCATATTTAAGAAACACACTGCCTGATAGTGGTTCCGCACCTGCGGCTCGAGGATCGCACCTGCGGTCTCGCACCTACGGAAATGGACGAGGAAGCCTCGGCCCGCACCTGCGGAGAGGAGACCGCACTCGCGGCTCCGCTCCTGCGGAACTTTGTCCGCACCTGGGAGAAATGGGCTACCCGCTAGGGGTCGCACCTGCGACGCCGGGACCGCAGGAGCGGTCCCGCACCTGCGATTGGGCAACCGCACCTGCGGTCACAGCAGAACAGGTGCACCAGCAGCTATTCCAGCTGGTTTTTGGCCTCGTGTGGTGTCCGGGAGGCACCTGGGCCCACCCGAGCCCCCGTCCGAATATACCAACAAGTCCCAAATCATAATACAGACTCGCTCGAGCCTTCGGGACACCCAAAACAACGCTAAAACTCAAAATCACACCTCAAAACCCCTAGAACCAAACTCAAAAACTTTAAGTTTTCTTGACTTCGCTAACCACGCGCCGAACCGACCTATACTACTCGGAATGACACCAAATTTTGCAGGCAGGTTATAAGTGAATAACAGAACTATTCCCGGTTTTGGAATTCCATTCGGACCTCGATAACTCAAAAACACGTCCCAAACCACAATAGGAACCTAAGGAACTCTTATTTCAATATTGGGCGCCGAAACGCTGCCGGGTCATTAAAAACCCATTCCGAACATACGCCCAAGTCCGAAATCATCATACGAAGCTACCGGAATCGTCGAAACTCGATTCCGAGGTCGTTTACTAAAAATGTTGACCGAAGTCAAACTTGACCTTAAAGGCCAACCTTAAGGAACCAAGTGTTCCTATAGCACTCTAAGAACTTCCGAATCCCGAATCACCAATCCCCGCAAGTCATAAATCACAATAAGCCGCTATGGGAAGTTTCATTTAGGGGAACGGGGTCCGATAACGCAAAACGACCTGTCGGGTCGTTACAAGAGTTAAACATATTCAAAATATATTAATTGACAATTTTAATTTGAACACCAGTTGTGCAACATGAAGGGAAATTGCTAAGTTAAAACTCTATAGTAAAATAATTAAAATCCATTAATGAATTTCATTAAAAATATATACAACATGAAAGAAAAAAAAGTAGAGAACATCAAAAGAAGAAAAAGTGAGGAAAGAATAGAGAATGAGAGATAGAGAGACAGAGAGACAGAGAGAGAGAGAAAGAGACGGAGAGAGACCGCATGATAGAGAGACGGAGAGAGAAATCGTGCATGAGAGAGAACAAGGATAAAAAATAACTGATTCCTTATTCAATTCCTAATATGAATGGATACTCATTTAAAACTAATTTGTATATAATTGGTAAATTGTATATGGCCATGTAATTAAGTTAAAACTTGATTAGAGATGATATAAAGTTTCATATATAATATAGGAAGGTAAAGTCCCAAATTTTTATTCACGGTCAACTTGAAAAAGTGTCAAAACAACATTACGTACAATCTTATACGACATAACTTGGGAAGGGGCTATGTTTTCACTACCATATTTTTCCAAAAGATGAAAACCATTTCAACTAGAAAGTGCTTTAACAACAAAACTTCTTTTATCTTTTTTTTTTCCGAAGAAACCACTGAAACTCACTATAATTGTGCAAAAGGAAACCAGTTTATAGTTGGAGGCTATGAATCTGGATACAAATTACCAATACTATAAGGAAAAGAAGAGACGCGTGTTACTGGAATTACAAAGAAGAAAGGGGACCCAAAATCTAAACCACCTTGTATTATCTGATCTCTTACGTCAATACATTCCTGTATCTTATCTTCAAAGCACTCGAGAAAGAATTTATTCTGATAAGTTTCTCCATGCCTTACTTTGCTCTCTCGCGAATTCTCCAGCAATCAGAGTCGATGTCTTCAATCAGCTGACGGAGTTTGTGTTGGAGAGACCAAATTTTAGCGCCCTCAACATTCTCATCTTCCTCACCATTCTCATTCAACAAATCCAAGTCCAACTCTTCTCTAAACGGCATAAGATGTGCCCTATACCCATCAAGGCGATCAACTAGCCAATCTATTGCTTCATGATTCTGATCAAGTGTCTCCATTTCCCTTTGGATTTGTTTATACTGTAGACCATATATCCAACCCAAAAGTCTATGTCGAATATTCGAGCTCCTCCGGCTCTTCTATGATCTCTCGTTCTGCCTAGGGGCGACTCAATAAAATCGGAGGCCTAAAGTCAAAACTGAAGATTGAGAAACTAGTATTAGTAATGTGACAATGGTTGAACAAATAGACACGATAAATTTAGATAACCAAGAAAAGATTTTTATGGTATTAACAAATTTTCTTTTGAGGTTTTTAAGTTTTTCTTAGTATTCCACAATATAACATTATCTAATATCTTAAAATTTTGAGTTAAATTATTCAATATTGATATCTATTAACAAAATATTTGATAACTAGAACCAATACAGTGTATTGTAACAAAATGTTAATGCATTGTTAACTTAAAAAATCTTACTAATTCAAATAATTATAATTAATAGAAAATTTTTTGGGTGTCTTTGACTATTAGGGGCCTAAAGCAAAAGGTTTAGTGGCCTTACCTAGAGCCATTCATGGTTCTGCCACAAATTCTTCCAAATGAGCTTTGGCCAGCTTTAAATCTGGCGTAATATTGAAGTGTCTCGTTGCTTCTTCTGTCCCTATCAGCTGCCATGGCCTTTATCTGCTCGAGTTCGTGCTCCACATCATTGCCTTTTCTCACTTCTTCCCTAAGAAAGTTGGTGATTAGCGAACTCATTATTCTTGGTCATTTCCAATCAAAATTTCTCAAGCTCTTCAATGAGATCCGTAACGAGCAAAACTAGATAAAACATCTTAGAGATCATTGAGTTCATCAAGTCCTGCATATTAGCCATTTTTGAGAATGGAAATTGGAGAGAGATGTTTAGCTGGGAAATTTGAACTACTGTGCAAGAACAGTGAACAGCGCACTGCAATATATAGGGAACGAGCAGAGGACTGCTATTTGAAATAAGCATTTTGTGCGTGTCTTTGCTATTTGAACTAAGCACTTTGTGCATGTCTTTTCAAGTTTGGGCTAATTTCAAAGATACATGATATAACAAATTATCATGTGTTGTATTTGTTTGGATTTAAATAAGATATCATGACAGTGTTTCGATAATAATTGAGTATTAAGTGATTATTTTAGTGGTAGAACTAAGTATATGGAGTAAGAGTTGAGATACTTGCAATAAGAGACTAATTAATTCTGGCAAAGTGATATTGCTTCCACCTTCTTTAATTTTCTAAACTTGACCAAATTTATCGGAAATTAACAGTAATATTATTTATGTATTGTTTTAGTACGTTTTCTCGAACCTTTACCAAAATATTTTTTTATTAGAAGTCTGTCCATTCATTCAGAATTTAACCGATTCTTGGAGTTGTTCTATGATTTGATGAAGCTTGAGGCCTTCCTTTATTTATGTTTTCTTTTTTGTGTCCCTCTGTGTGTTTATTTCTACATATACAATGGAGAGTATGCGTTGAGGGATGTTGCTCGTATGTGTTACTGAACTAGCATTACAGTTTGAATATACACCTTTGTTTTTATCATATAGTGCTACTTTTTACCTATAACAAAGGAAATTTTGATCTTAGTTTGAGTTTGTATGAAGATATAGCTTACCAACACCAGTAGAACTAATGAAGTTTGTACGAGGCATCCGAGGATGTGGCCTGGTGGTTCAAAAGTGGGTTGAGAATCATGAGGTCTCAGGTTCAAAATTTAGCAGAGGCAAAAAGTACTAGATGATTTCTTCTTATTTGCCTAAGCCATGGTGGACAGAACACTAGGTGATTTCTTCTTATATGTTCAAGCCTTGACGAAGAGAGTTACCCGGTGCTTGTCGTCGAGGTACCTGTAAATTTGCCCTAAGGAGATGAAAATAAAAATGGAAAGCTCCTTCGTGTGATTTCTACCTAGTCACTCATCAATTGTGATTTAAAGAAACAGGTTTGCAACCCTTGTATGTTCTAGTTAAGAAGGATGTAACACCAATACAAGACAGACAGACTATATATGTTCTTATAAACAAATAAATAAGACATAGCCAACCCTCAAATCTGTGACGCTCAAAGTATGAATGTTGCTTTTTGCAATAATTGATATCACATTATAACAGTCGCCTAAGTTTATTTTCCTGCTTTCTGCTTGACTTCATTTATGTAACGATTCGATCGGTCGTTTTACTTTCTAGAACCCCGTATCCCTGAATAAGACTTTCTATACTTGCTTTATGACTTGCGGGGATGATTGGTTCGGGAATTTGGATGAGTTTGGGTTGGAATTGGAACACTCAGTTCCTTAAGGGTGGCCTTAAAGGCCAAGTTTGACTTCGGTCAACGTTTTTAGTAAACGACCTCGAAATCGGGATTTGAAGGTTCCAATAGGTTCGTACGATGATTTCGGACTTGGGCGTATGTTGGGAGCGGGTTTCGGATGACCCGGGGGCGTTTCGGCGCCAAATAGTGGAATGTGATTCGTGAAGTTCAAAAATTGAGGTTTGGAACGTGTTTTGGTGATATTGAGGTCCGAACGGAATTCCGAGACTGGGAACAATTCCGTGGTTCCATTTATGACTTGCTCGCAAAATTTGGTTTCATTTTGAGTAGTATAGGTACGTTTCGGCATATTGGAAGTGAATCCAAGAACTTAAAGTTCTTAAGTTAAGTTTAGTTGGTTTTGGGGTGCGATTCTTACATTTAATGGTGTCTCGAGCGTTCCATAGGTCCGAGCGAGTCCGTTTTATGATTTAGAACTTGTTGGTGTATTCGAACGGGGCCTCGGGGGCCCCGGATGCCTTTCAAACGTCGCGTGAGGAGAGTCCCAGCTCAAAGAGAGCTGCTAGTGCACCAGATCTGGTGCAACCGCACCTGCGACTGGACAACCGCAGGTGCGAGACCGCGGGTGCGGTCGAAGCCTCGCAGATGCGTCCATCAAGGGGGTGCTTGCTTCGCAGAAGCGGAGCCGTAGGTGCGGGTATCTTTCCGCAGGTGCGATCCAGGCCAGCCCCTCCTCTTTCTGCAGAAGCGGTCCATGCACCGCAGGTGCGGAATGACTGAAGGCAGTGAGGTTGTTTTAAATCGGGACTTAGGCTCATTTGAGAGAATTTATCACACTTTGGGCGATTTAGGAGCTCCCAAAAACAAAGATTTCGACTTAGCACCTTGAGGTAATGTATTTCCTACTTAGTGTGAGTTTATTACTTAGTTTTTGGGTAGATTAACACATAAAGATGAGTGAAATTATGGGTTTAGGGTGAAACCTAGGGTTTTGAATAAAATGGGATTTAACCACGAAATTAGTTATGGAATCTAGTAAAAATCATATATTATTAATCCTTAGGTTATGGGTAACAACTTTCTTTAGGAATTTTCGAAATCCGAGCATGTGGGCCCGGGGTGAATTTTAAGAATCTTACAAATTGGCTTGGGTAATCACTTAAAAGGTACAATTATGAACTTTCGAGCATGGATTGACTAATTATGTAATATTTGGCTAGTTTCGAGTTGTCGGGCATCAAATTTGGAGGTTCGAGCGCATTCTTGAATCGGGAAGTAGGCTTGATACGAGGTAAGTCTCCTTTCTAACCTTGTAAGAGGGAATTGTCCCCATAGGTGAAATAATTTATTATGTGAATGATTGTGTTGGGGGGGGGGGAGGGGACTACGTACGCACTAGGTGACGAGAGTCCGTGTGTAGTGACTATTCTTACTATGTCCGGGTAGTTTAGGCTTACACCATGACTTGTGAACATTGTTAATTGATTTATATGCATGGTCATCATTGAGTGAGAGTTTACATCAACATCTTAAGAATTTAAAAGTTTCAAGTAAGTCATTAATTTGAAAAATGATTTGAGAAGAATGTACTATGTTTATGTGAAACCGCTTCGCAAATTATAATCCGCGAGTGGGTGATTTCCTCCACTACTCTCATGGGAGCGGGTCGTTCTCCTCGGTAGGTTAATAGATGCGTCTATGGTTCGCCCGTTCGGCCATTCGGCAGTGCACATTTACTTTTCCGTTGGATCAAGCCGTGTGTCCTTGACATGTTGTGTGCATGCTAATTGCTTGGTCTTTCCTGTGATTTTAAACCGTTAAAAAGTCCTTGAAGAATAAATTTGTGTGTGTTTAACAGGAGTTGTCACCTAAATGTACTTGTGGAAAGAATTGTCATTTCTTGTATTTATTGTTATTCCGCTTTGATATTCATGCTTAGCCTTATAATTAACTAAATTGTTTTGGCCCTAGTGAGTGTCAAGTCGACCTCTCGTCACTATTTCTTCAAGATTAGACTGGATACTTACTGGGTACATGACGTTTATGTACTCATGTTACACTTCTGTACTTTATTGTACAAGTTCTAAGGCGGGTTCATCTGGTTGTCCGCCCGGAGTACGTTCTTGACTCCTCGCGGTTTAGGGATTCCACGGTGAGCTGCTTCCCTTGATGCCGTTTAGCAGCACATGGAGTCTTTCCTTTTCTTTTGTTATTCTATCTATATCCTCTCAGAAAGTAGGATAGATGTATTCTTTTGATTCCTTCTACTAGATGCATGTATACTTGTGACACCAATTCCTGGCACACACATTGGTAGACTATTCTTTTGGGCATGTATCTATTTAAAAACTTAACTTTTGGTCATTTTAGTTAAATTGTCTTTGATGCTTAAAATTATTTTTTTCTCATGCTCGTGACAAGGACTCAAGTATTTTTAATAAAGTTTGGTAAAATTTAATGGGACACACTAGACTAATAAGGTTGGCTAGCCTAACATCGACGTTGGGCGCCATCACGACCTAGATTCAGATTTGGGTCGTGACAACTTGGTATCAGAGCTCTAGGTTCACATAAGTCTTGTTGATACCAATTTTTTCCTAAAATATTTCAAAATGCATATATGTTTTCAAAATCATGCATTAGCATCAATTGGTGTTTTTCCATAATTTTTCTACGTTTTTATTAATTAGTCCAGTACTTTATTTCGAATAAATAATTACAAAATTGCATCACAAATGACTTCCAAACATTTCTTGATTTATTATTTATATTTATGGACCTATTGAGCCCAAATTATTTCATAATTAGCCAAACTGGCACGTTATTGAAATTATAGCCCAATCATATAATTTTGTACCATTTTTTCACCAGAAATTAATCATTTATATTGTAAATACTAAATAAACTTTTTAAAAACTATTGTCTATGCATAAATTCATTTTTATAATTATTAGCTATTTTTACAAATTATTTTAATTAATTTAAGATGGGTATTTAACAAAGAGCCACTTTTATTTCAATTCTAGCCTAATTAAACCAGCCCCCAAACCTTATTAAATCAACCCAACAGAACCCAAGCCCAATTCCTAAATCTACCCAGCCCAGTGCGAATTTAATCTTGGTCGTTGATGAGTTTTGATCAACGGCCCGGATTTCCCCTTTCCTAATTTAACCTAAACGACTCCCCCCTAAAACCCCTCATTTTCACTCTCATTCTCTCCGCCGACACCCCTCTCCTTCTCTCTCAAGATTCCCTCTGCCCAAACCCTAATCCCCTCACCATTTCTGGTTCGCCGGTAGCAATGGTGGTTCCACCACCACCCCTGGCCTCTATGGCTCCTCTCCATGGCCCGATTCTTGCATCCATGAGGTCCTCGAGGGACCAGTTGGTTGTTCATTCACCCTCCGCGGGTCTGTGCTCACCATTCTAAGGCCACCATGGCCCTTCTGAGTAAGATCAATCTATTCTCTTGCTAGACCTATGGTTTCTAAGCCGGTCTCTCCGCATCATTGGGTTATTCCTCTCAAAACCCTAATTTCATCTCTTACTCTTTAGATCTGTAACAGATTTGAGAGTATTCCGAGTTATTTTACTATTTTCTGTAAAAAAAAACTTTTCATTTTTCGAAGCATCTCTTCATCTTCATAACTAAAGTTTCTGAGCTTCCTTTTCAAAATGGTTTTCTCTGATTTTTAAGGTGTTATTCTATGATTTTTATTGTGTTTAAACAATTTTCATTTGGGTTCTCCCTTTACCTAACTCGTTTTGTTGAAAACCCCTAATTGTTTGGTTTAATCTTTGGGTTCTGAGTTCGTCTTTGCTGTTCGTTCTCTCAACTTGTCTACATGTTTGATTCTCATGAATCCGCCTCAATTAATCTGAGTATTTTGTGATTTCTACCCTGTTATGTTTATTAGGGTTTCTGATTATTGCTTCTTCCGCTTATATTACATTTGTTCTACTAATTCCTCTAGTCATTACTGTTTTCTGGTTGAATCCCTGATTCTACGTGATTTATACCACCCTGTCCATTAGGGTTTCTGATTATTGCTTCTTCCGCTTATATTACATTTGTTCTACTAATTCCTCTAGTCATTACTGTTTTCTGGTTGAATCCCTGATTCTACGTGATTTATACCACCCTGTCCATTAGGGTTTCTGATTTTTTGCTTCTTCGTGCCTACTATGTGTTTATTCCGTTTGTTCATAAAGTTTTGTGCTAACTTTCCCCTTAATCAACGCTGTTCCTATTTGAATTCCTAATTTTCTGTGATTAACACCTTTTACTGAATTCATGTGATGATGTCTTTACTGATTTCGAACCTGTAAACTATTTTCTTACCTTATTATGTGATTGACTATTATTAGTTGGTTCTTACTGCTTGTTTCCTTAATTAGACCTTTCTATACCTAGCCTAATTACTTGCACTAATTGAAATTATTTCCTTATTTATGCTCCAGTCATACATAATCCCTTTCCTTACTTGTTCCCTGTATTTTACCGTTTGAAATGACTCCCTTAATTAAGGGAGTAGTTGGACTGATTGTTGCTCTAATTGGTTCTGAGCTCCATAACTTACTGCCTAATTGTGTTTCTTACCTTATTTTACCTTGTTTCAAACTACTATATATATGTACAAACTCATCAACGCAGCACACAGATACATACTCATACACTGAACTCAACACACACGAACACACTTAGTTCAAACTCTATCTCTCACACTCAAAGCTTTTTGCTCTCTTTTTGTGTCACTTACTATCATTCTGAGTTAGCCGGCTGCAAGCCAAGGCTGACTATTGTGATCTCCTGTCCCTTCACCTGTGTGTTTACTGTCCCTTTACTGGTATGCTATGATTTTCAATTCAAGTCCCAAACCAATATGCTTCTTTTACTGCTCCAGTTTATCATGTTTCTAATGTGCTTCTATTCTGTGGTTTTGTTGTTCAACCTGCAACTAATATGTCTACTTTACTGTTTTAATTAGCATGCTTCTGAATATGTCCAACGCCCTTAGGACCAGCCTGCTCATGAACCCTTTTTTTGTAGTATACCTCAATGTGACTCTACCTTACTTATGTTTTCCCTGATTTCTATCATGAACCTTTTGTGCAAAGTAGTTGGCTATCCTAAGTTGTCTGATCCTGTGTTGGTTCTGATATTCATGATATGCTGATACCATTAGCTAATCCCATGGTTCCCTAAACCCCTATAAGAATTTTCATGCTCCTGTAACTATGTGTGCACTACATGTGCTCTATGTGTCCCCAATCCCCATCACCCCTGTGTGTAGGTTTGTTCTTCCTGTTTTGGTTATGTGTTCTTTAAGTATTGCTGATTTTGATTTTGGTTCTATGTTTGATCAGCTGTTGTTTAATTATATAACTCCCCCTCTTTTCAAAAGTTGTTTTACTGAATGACTACCTCTTTTATTTCACAAAACTGTTTCAAGTAAGTCCCTTTTAACACTGTTTCCTTACTAAAACCTTTTGAAAACTATGTCAAGCACTCTCACTCTACTCCTAGGTAATTAAGTTCTGCCCCTCTAATGTGTGATTGCTTCGGGATATCTATGAGATCCCTCTGAACTCTGATGCATTAGGGTTGGCACTTCCACACTGCACTTACTCAATTATGGTTGTGAAGTCTGGGTGTGAGCACTGTCCAGGATCCCTTGAGGTCGTTAGGGAACTCTGACACACCCGGATATGAGAAAGGCCATGAAACATTTGGGCATTTGAGGTTCTGAGAATTTGGGTCTGTTTTCAGGCTCCCTATAGTGTAACTTCTTATTTTCTCTTATCTATTTATGTAATTCATTAAGTATTGGTTTGTAATAATTGTTGTAAACGAATATTAGGGATGGATAGTGAAAATGGGAGGGTAGCTATGTCTGTTGTCAATATCCATGGGGGTAGAAACCATGCCTTAGGTTTACATTTCCTATGTGCGCATTAGAATCCATGTTTAGGGCCAATACATTCTAAGCATGTCATGCATTAGATATCATGTTCTTAGGTTTTCTGTTTTCAGCATCTCATTTGACATTGTTTTCATCACTTAGAAATCCTGCTTCTAGGCTAAATAACAACATTAACATAACAATTGTTGCTACTGCATATTCTGAAATCATGCTGTAACTTTTTGTGTATCTAGAAATCATGTTTTTTGTTTTTAGGAATTTTGCACATAAATCATTCTGCATCTTATCATGTTCATACTAGATACCCTGTTTTAGGATCTCACTAAGTCACACCTAGATAAACTACTGATGCATGAAAAAGGGACATAAGACAGTCTCACATATGATTATCCTGTGTTAGATAAACTGGTAATAACCCATGTGTCTTTGCAACACTTAGAACAACATTCTTTAGGTAAGACAACTTCTAAACTGTTTTAATAATTTTGGTAACTATTGTGCACTCCCCCATGCCAAGGCAAGCCTTAGGTAACCAACCTTTTTCTAAAACTGGAAAACTGTTTCCTTTTTTGTGTTTACTGCCTAATGGTTAACAGACTTAAAATCAGTAGGCAAACTGATTAGGGCCCCTGCTTCTGTTTTTATAAAATTGAAACTGCATATCTTCAGTGTTTTGATATTCACTTAGACATCATGTGTTACGATCCTGCTTAATAATATTTCCCTTGTTTGTGTTTGAGGCGTGCTATTTACATGCAATATTTGTGGAGGTAAACCTGAGCCTCTTAATTGCTTCTTTCCTGTTTTTATCTGCTAAAGTCCTATTTGTTCTTGCCTGTCGCCTAGTATTTTCTCCTTTTAATCCTTAGGGGTCTGTCTAGAACTGCCTATAGGTAGAGGTCCTAATCTCCTCCAGGACCATTAAGAAGGGACGGGTAACAGCACGCCTAGAGGTCGTTAAATAAACTCGCTTAATAACCACTAAGGGGTGGGGAGGGTAGACATGGATATGATATCCGGTGCGCTAATGCCACGTGTAGCCCCACTTCCGAGGAGTGATTACCGGGCATTGTACTGATGTGATCCTATAGGATAAACAACCTAAGACCCCCTATCCCTTACACATGTGTGCTCAGATTGTAAAACCTCCGAAATTTTGTATATGTGCTTAGACTTTAAATATTTTAAACTTAAGAACATATGTGTGCTTGGACTGCAAATCTTCTAAAAACCTTCATCTATTTACCTATATGTTTATTGCTTATATGATATCTGTTCACAAAGTTTGTTTGGGCCGGGAACACAGTTGTGGACTTCGAGGGGTGCCTAACACCTTCCCCTTGAAGTAATTTCAAGCCCTTACCCTATCTCTGGTTATCTAATCTGTGTTTGTAAATAATTTTTAGTAGGTGCCCTAAAGCACCTTAACTCGTTAGGTGGCGACTCTTCAATTCCTTATCCCTTTCCCAAAAGGAAACGAGTTGTCCCAATAATGTCGAATACCCTGACTGATCCGAAATGGGAGGAAAGAGGGGGCGCGACATGTCTCACAAGTAACAGGCAAACCCAATAGAGTTTTGCGGATCGGTACGGAGACGTCTGTATTTATCCCCGGGAGGCTGTAGGGTGTTAGGAATTTTCTCTTTATACATCTTCTGTCGTGCAGTTGATAGTATATTAAATCTCACTCTTCTATTCTCTCACAGATATGGTAAGGACGCGCACAACTGACGTTCTGGACCCGGGAGGAGCTGCTCCCCCGTTACTGGAGGCCGAGGAAGAGGTCGGGGGAGGGCACCGGCCAGAGGTAGGGGACGAGGGCGTCCTATAGCTACCCCAGTTGCACCACCAGTAGAGGAACTTATCATCGGGGAGTAGGGCGAGGTGCCCGTAGTAGATCCTGCCCCAGTGGATTTCATGACAGCGCTAGGATTTCAGGAGGTCATGGGCCGGATGATGCGGTTCATGGACACTATGACCCAGGCTGGTTTATTTCCAGCGGACCCGGCCACATCTCAGGAGGGAGGGGGAGCACAAACCCGTATTGCCCAGGTCCCAGGACATGTAACTGCGGTTTATCAGACTCCGGGTACTGTACCCATGGGCAGGGCCCAGCCAGTTGCAATAGTGGCACCTGAGCCCCGACCAGTTGCGGACGGTGATCCGCAGAAGTTACTGGACAGAAGGACTAGACTTCACCCTCCTGTCTTCGGGGGCGAGTGTCATGAGGATGCTCATGATTTTATTGATAGGTGCAGGGACAGACTGCACAATGTGAGGATACTAGAGTCTCATGGGGTTGACTTCACCACCTTCCAGCTAGAGGGCAGGGCCCGCAGATGGTGGCAGTCTTATGTTCTCGGCAGGCCGGCGGATTCTCCTCCCATCACCTGGGAGCAGTTCATTCAGTTATTCCTAGACAAGTATATTCTACTCTCTGAGAGGGAAGAGCTGCAGTACCAGTTCGAGCAGCTTGAGCAAGGTCATATGTCAGTGACCGACTACGAGGCGAGGTTTTCTGAGTTGTTTCGTCACACACTTATGATACTTCCTACTGATGCAGAGAGAGTGCATAGATTTTTAGCATGGTTTCACTCTGGTATTTGGCCTAACATGGACAGAAAGGAGGAGATGTGGACTTCTTATTAGCTGGTGGTGGAGATCGCTCATAGGATTGAGGGTTATCGTCTGAGGGGTTGGGAGCAGGGGAAGCATGATAAGAGAGCTCGATTTTCTGGAGATTTCAGAGGTGCTCCGGTTCGGGGTAGAGGTCAGTTTGGGAGGGCCCAGCCCAGCAGGCCTCCATATTCAGCACCACCACCTCCTCGAGGCGCTCCGGTGAGGCCTTATTTCAGCGCCATGCCGGAGAGTTATTATCGTCCACCGGCTATTCAGGGTTCCTCCAGCGGGTATTCTAATCATCAGGATTCTTCCAGCGCCTATTTCAGTGCCATGCCAGAGAGTTCATACCGTCCCCCAGCCATTCAGGGTTCCTTCGGTGTGTGTTCTGGCCACCAGGGACAGTCTCCAGGGTAGCAGTCTATGGTGCCGAGAGGTTGTTACGAGTGTGGGGATCCAAGTCACATGAAGAGGTATTTCCCCAGGCTTCGAGGCAAGTCAGTGCAGCAGGGCCATCAGCCTATGATTTCAGCCATAGTAGTCCGGCCACCCAAAGGTGGAGGACATGTGGGTAGGGGTCATCCTAGAGGTGGAGGCCAGGTAGGGGGAGCTCAGCCAGCTGCTACTCAGTCGGGTGGAGGCCAGCCAGCCGGTGCTCCAGCCAGATTTTATGCTTTTCCGACCAGAATAGATGTATTGGACTTAGACGCCGTTATCACAGGTATCATCTTAGTCTGCGGTGTGGAGGCTTCAGTATTATTTGATCCAAGGTCTACCTATTCATATGTATCATCTCTGTTTTCTCATTTCTTAGGTTTTCCTCGTGAGTCTTTGGGTACTCCTGTTTATGTGTCCATTCCTGTGAGTGATTCTGTGGTTGTGGACCGGATCTATCGGTTCTGTGGGGTCACATTCTGTGGGTTCGAGAATAGAGTGGACCTCTTGCTACTTAATATGACCGACTTTAAGGTCATCCTACGCATGGACTGGTTATCTCCTTATCACGCTATCTTGGATTGCCATGCCAAGACTGTTACATTAGCCATGCCTGAGTTTCCGAGACTGGAGTGGAGAGGTTCCTCGGTTAGTGCAGCTAGTCGGGTGGTTTCTTTCCTTAAGGCTCGACGTATGGTCGATAAGGGTTGCTTGGATTATCTCACTTATGTGCGGGACACCACCGCAGAGTCTCCGACGATTGATTCAGTGCCAGTAGTTCATGATTTTGCCGATATGTTTCCTTCTAATCTCCCAGGCATGCCGCCAGAACGTGATATCGATTTCTATATTGACTTTGCTCCAGGAACCCAACCTATATCCATTCCACCATACCGCATGGCTCCGAAAGAATTGAAAGAATTGAAAGAACAACTTGAGGAGTTGCAAGTTAAGAGGTTTATCAGACCGAGTGTATTGCCTTGGGGTGCTCTAGTGTTATTTGTGAAAAAGAAGGATGGGACTATGCGGATGTGTATTGACTACTGCCAGTTGAACAAATTTACAATCAAGAACAAGTACCCGTTTCCGCGCATCAATGATTTGTTTGACCAGTTGCATGGTGCTAGGGTGTTTTCTAAGATCGACCTTAGATCTGGGTATCATTAGTTGAGGATTCGGGACTCAGATGTTCCGAAGACTGCCTTCCGTACTAGATATGGTCATTACGAGTTCCTGGTGATGTACTTTGGCTTGACTAATACCCCAACAATGTTCATGGATTTGATGAACAAGGTGTTCAGGCCTTATATCGATTCCTTTTTCATCGTCTTCACTGATGACATCTTGATCTACTCACGTAGCCTGGGGGAGCACGAGCAGCATTTGAGAGTAGTGCTCCAGACCTTGAGGGAACAAAAGTTGTATGCTAAGTTCTCTAAGTGTGAGTTTTGGTTAGATTCCATAGCATTCTTGGGACATGTGGTGTTCGGAAAGGGTATCAAGGTGGATCCTAAGAAGATTGAGGCAGTTCAGAGTTGGCCACGTCCTACTTCAGCGAACGAGATCTGGAGTTTCTTGGGATTGGTAGGTTATGATCGTCGGTTTGTAGAGGGTTTTTCATCTATTGCATCCCCTCTGACTAGATTGACCCAGAAGGGTGCCCCATTCCGATGGTCCGATGAGTGCGAGGCGAGTTTTCAGAAGATCAAGGCAACATTCACCACATCACCAGTTCTAGTGTTGCCTTCAGGTTCAGAGATGTATACAATTTATTGCGACGCTTCACGCATTGGCTTAAGATGTGTATTGATGCAGGAAGGATGAGTTATTGTATATGTTTCCCATCAGTTGAAGATCCATGAGAAGAACTACCCCGTGCACGATTTGGAGTTGGTAGTGATTATTTATGCTCTTAAGATTTAGAGGCATTACTTGTATGGAGTGTCTTGTGAGGTTTATACAGACCACCACAGCTTGCAGCACCTGTTCAAGAAAAGGGACCTTAATTTGAGACAACATAGGTGGCTTGAGTTATTGAAGGAATATGACATCACCATTCTTTATCATCCCAACAAGGAGAATGTGGTCACAGCCGCCTTAAGTAGGAAGGCGGAGAGTATGGGTAGCTTGGCTTTCATTTCAGTGGAAAAGAGGCCACTAGCTCTGGACATTCAGTCCTTGGCTAACAGACTTGTAAGGCTGGACATTTCAGAGCCCAACCGAGTTCTTGTATGTGTTGTTGCTCAGTCTTCATTGTTGGGGCAGATCAAGGCTCGCCAGTTCGATGATCTGCACTTGGCAGTTCTTAGAGAGACGGTACTACAGGGTGGTACCAATGAGGTTTCTATTGGCGAGGATGGTGTCCTGCGACTTCATGGTCGCCTATGTGTTCCTAATGTTGATGGCTTGAGGGAGAGGATTCTATAGGAGGCACACAGTTCATAGTATTCTATTCATCCAGGTGCCACGAAGATGTATCGTGACCTGAGGCAGCACTACTGGTGGCGGCTGATGAAGAAAGACATAGTGGAACATGTGGCTAGATGTCTAACCTACCAACAGGTTAAGTATGAGCATCAGAGGCCAGGAGGCCTACTCCAGCAGATGCCTATACTTGAGTGGAAATGGGAGCGCATCACTATGGACTTTGTAGTCGGGTTGTCGCGGAGCTTGCAGAAGTTTGATGCGGTTTGGGTTATTGTAGACAGATTGACCAAGTCATCACACTTGTTCCAGTGGCCACTACTTATACTTCATAGAGGTTGGATCAGATCTACATTCGGGAGATAGTCCGGTTGCATGGTGTGCCTGTATCCATCATATCAAATAGAGGTCCTCAGTTCACCTCACATTTTTGGAGAACCGTGCAGAGTGAGTTGGGCACCCCTGTATTGCTCAGCACAACATTTCATCTACAGGCCGACGAGTAGTCGGAGCGGATAGTCCAGATATTGGAGGACATGCTCAGGGCATGTGTGATTGACTTCGGAGGGCAGTGGGACCAGTTCTTGCCCTTGGCCGAGTTTGCGTATAACAACAGCTATCAGTCCAGCATTGAGATGGCCCCATTTGAGGCTCTATATGGTCGGCGATGTCGTTCTCCCATCGGGTGGTTTGAGCCGGGCGAGGCTAAGCTATAAGGCACTGACTTGGTAAAGGATGCCTTGGAGAAGGTGAAGCTGATTCATGAGAGGCTTCACACGGCACAGTCCAGGTAGAAGAGTTACGCGGATCAAAAGGCGCGTGATGTATCATTAATGGTCGGCGAGAAGGTTCTCTTGGAAGTCTCGCTGATGAAGGGTATTATGAGGTTCGGGAAGAAAGGCAAGTTGAGCCCAAGGTTTATAGGCCCATTCGAGGTGTTGGTGCGAGTTGGGGAGGTTGCTTATGAGCTTTCTCTACCTCCCAGCTTATCAGGTGTTCACCCGGTTTTTCATGTATCTATGCTCCGGAGGTACCACACCGACTTGTCTCATGTGTTAGACTTCAGTAGCATTCAGCTAGACCAGAGGTTGGGCTACGAGGAGGAGCCCATTGCTATTATCGGTAGGTAGGAGCGCCAGTTGAGGTCTAAGAGTGTTTCCACCGTGAGGGTCCAGTGAAGGGGCCAGCCAGTCGAGGAGGCGACTTGGGAGTCTGAGGAGGACATGCAGAGCAGATATCATCACTTATTCATCACTCCAAGTATGATTCTACACCCGTTCGAGGACGAACATTTGTTTAAGAGGTGGAGAATGTAACGACCCGACCGGTCGTTTTGCTTTCTAGAACCACGTGCCCCTGAATAAGACTTTCTGTACTTGCTTTATTTGATTTATGACTTTAGGGGATGGTTGGTTCGGGAATTTGGATGAGTTTGGGTTGGAATTGGAACACTCAGTTCCTTAAGGGTGGCCTTAAAGGCCAAGTTTGACATCGGTCAACGTTTTTAGTAAACGACCTCAGAATCGGGATTTGAAGGTTCCAATAGGTTCGTATGATGATTTCAGATTTGAGCGTATGTTCGGAATGGGTTTCGGATGACCCGAGGGCGTTTCAGCGCCAAATAGTGGAATGTGATTCGTGAAGTTAAAGAATTGAGGTTTGGAACGTGTTTTGGTGATATTGAGGTCCGAACAGAATTCCAAGACTGGGAACAGTTTTGTGATGTCATTTATGACTTGCTCACAAAATTTTGGTGTCATTCCGAGTAGTATAAGTACGTTTCGGCATATTGGAAGTGAATCCAAGAACTTAAAGTTCTTAAGTTAAGTTTAGTTGGTTTTGGGGTGCGATTCTTACATTTAATGTTGTCTCGGGCGTTCCGTAGGTCCGAGCGAGTCCGTTTTATGATTTAGAACTTGTTGGTATATTCGAACGGGGCCTCAGAGGCCTAGGATGCCTTTCGGACATCGCACGAGGCGAGTCCTAGCTCAAAGAGAGATGCTGGTGCACCAGATCTGGTGCGACTGGACAGCCACATATGCGAGACCACAGGTGCGGTCGAAGCCTCGCAGGTGTGGACATCAAGGGGGTAGTGCCCCGGATCCGCAGGTGCGGACCCTTCTTCGCAGAAGCGGAGCCGCAGGTGCGGGTATCTTTCTGCAGGTGCAATCCAGGCCAACCCCTCCTCTTTCTGCAGATGCGGACACTGGTCCGCCGGAGCGGTCCACGCACCACAAGTGTGGAATGACTGAAGGCAGTGAGGTCGTTTTAAATAGGGACTTAGGCTCATTTGAGAGCATTAATCACACTTTGGGCGATTTAGGAGCTCCCAAAAACAAAGATTTCAACTTAGCACCTTGAGGTAATGTATTTCCTACTTAATGTGAGTTTATCACTTAGTTTTTGGGTAGATTAACACACAAAGATTAGTGAAAATTATGGGTTTAGAGTGAAACCTAGGGTTTTGAATAAAATGGGATTTAACCATGAAATTAGTTATGGAATCTAGTAAAACTCATATATTATTAATCCTTAAGCTATGGGTAACAATTTTCTTTAAGAATTTTCGAAATCCGAGCATGTGGGCCTGGGGTGAATTTTAAGAATCTTACAAATTGGCTTGGGTAATCACTTAAACGGTAGAATTATGAACTTTCGAGCATAGATTGACTAATTATGTAATATTTGGCTAGTTTCGAGTTGTCGGGCGTCAAATTTGGAGGTTTGAGCGCAGTCTTGAATCGGGAAGTAGGCTTGATACGAGGTAAGTCTCCTTTCTAACCCTCTTTGCCGCCGGTTCCCTCCGTGACTGGCTTTCCCCTTCCTCTCTTTCCCTAATTAATTTTCTCTTCCTCTCTCTCTATTCCCTTATCTCTTTATCTTACTTTCCTTCACTCTGTCATTTTATTTTTTCTTCTTCCCCAACTGGTCGGAAGCCGGCGACGACTCCTTACCACCGGTCTTCACTGGTCGGGACATCAGCAGGCCTGGCTAACCAGACCCGATGAGGTTTGGTTGGTCCCCTCTAATTTTTCAGCTTGTTATAAATATATATTATATAATGGATGTTCATTTAGTACTCCGTTGTAAATAAGCTTCCTGAAGAAGCTTATCCATATGGGACACTGCCGTAAATATGTTTATCTATTTAGTACTCTATTGGAAATAAGCCTCCTGAAGAAGCTTATCATTTTGGTACTTCGTTATGGATAAACGCTACCCCGGAAGAAGATTATCTACATCTGGTATAGTAGAAGCTTACAAGCAGCTTACACAGCAGCTTGAAGAGAAGCTTACACAGCAGCCTGCAGAAGCAGCTTACACAGAAGCCTGCAGTAGCAGCTTACACAACAGCTTCCTTTCTTCTATAAATAGAGGAGATTTCAGTTCATTATGTACATCAGTTTGAAAGTTCAATAATATATCAGTTTCTCTCTATACTTGTCTTTAGTTTATTTACTTTACAATTGTTATTTTATAACACATTATCAACACGAGACTGCCATCTAGAGCAAATACTTTGGAAGTATCAAAGGTACGAACTTTCTTTTTCTAAATAATGTCAAATATTTCTAAACTTGAATTTGTAGCCCTGGATATATCGGGAAAAAGCTACATGTCTTGGGTGCTTGATGCTGAAATTCATCTTGATGCGATGGGTCTGGCAGACACCATCAAGGACAAAAATCAAGCATCAAACCAAGACCGTGCCAAAGCCATGATATTCCTACGCCATCACCTTGATGAAGGCTTGAAAATGGAATATCTCACTATTAAAGATCCAGTCATACTGTGGAATAATTTGAAAGATAGATATGACCACCTGAAGATGGTCGTTCTTCCACAGGCACGTTATGACTGGACTCATTTAAGGCTACAAGATTTTAAATCTATCAGTGAGTATAATTCTGCTATGTTCAGGATTATTTCCCAATTGAAATTATGTGGTGATAATATTACTGATCATGATATGTTGGAGAAAACTTTCACCACTTTTCATGCCTCGAATATGCTCCTGCAGCAGCAATATCGAGAGATGGGATTCAAAAAGTATTCTGAACTTATCTCCCATCTTCTTGTAGCCGAGCAACATAATGGGCTATTAATGAAAAACCATGAAAGCCGACCAACTGGTTCTTGTCCATTCCCTGAAGTGAATGAGACGAACTTCCACCAAGCTAAGCATGGAAGAGGTCGTGGCCCCAGTCGTGGTCATGGACGTGGTGGGGGAAGAAATCTAATCATGGTAATAATAATGCACCAAAGAACCCTCCTAACCACCAGAAGTGGAAAAGGAAGGAACAAAATCATGAAGCGGTGCAAGCAACAAATGCAGAAAATGAATGCTATAGATGTGGGGGAAAAGGGCACGGGTCACGTACCTGTCGTACGCCAAAGCATCTGGTTGAGATTTATCAAGCCTCCCTGAAGAAGACAGACAAAAATTCTGAAGCAAATTTTATTTCTGAAGATAATTTAGACTTCATGCATTTGGATGTAGCTGATTACTTTGCATCCCAGAAGGAGAAAAAAGTCATGTAATCACTGATGAATCTGTAGAAATGTAAATATTTTAATTTTTGTTGTTTGTAGTAGATAGTATGGTTATGTAATAAAAGTTATGTTTTGATAATAACGTTTATTATAATATATTTTGTTTATGTCGTTTTGAAGAATATGGATAATCCTCAAATTATGTTTGGATCAAAGACCAATCATGAAGATATTTGTGTAATTTATAGAGGAACAACTCATGCCATATTCAAAGATCAGAAATACTTTTCTTATTTGTATTGGGAAAAAGAAAATGTTTCTACAATTTCTGGTAATATAAGTTTGATTGAAGGCTCCAGAAGAGCAATTGTATTTCTGTCTAAGGGAACAAAACTTATTATAAATAATGCATTATTCTCCTCCAAGTCCCGAAGAAACTTGTTGATTTTTATAGATATCCGCTGAAATGGGTATCATGTTGAGACGATAGATGAAATGAACGAGGAATATCTTTGTATTAGAAAGAATATTTCTGGCCAGAAATGCATTGTAGAAAAGTTACCAACTTTATCTTCTGGCTTATACTATTCAAAGATCAGTGCAGTTGAATCACACTCTATCATAAACCAGAAGTTTACTAATTCAAATACTTTTGAACTTTGGCATGGCCGTTTGGGCCATCCTGAATCAATAATGATGAGACAAATTATTGAAAATTCAAGTGGACATCTACTAAAGAACCTGAAGATTCTTACAAATGATGAATTTTCTTGTGATGCTTGTTATCAAGGCAAAGTTATAACTAGACCATCACCAATGAAGGTTAGCATGGAATCCCCTGCCTTTTTTTGAGCGTATACATGGGGATATATGTGGACCTATTCACCCACCATGTGTGTTGTTTATTTTATGGTTCTAATAGATGCATCTTCAATATGGTCCCATGTGTGCCTACTATCATCTCGCAACCTGGCGTTTGCAAATGTAACGACCCGACCGGTCATTTTTGAGCTCTAGCGCGCCGTTCAACGGTTTGAAGTCGTGAGCAGCTTCTTTTAGGTATTATGACCCGTGGGCGTAGTCAGAATTGAGTTCCAGGAAGTTTAGAATTGATTTGGAAAGAAAATTCTCATTTTAGAAGCCTTAAGTTGGAGAAATCAGCTAAGATTGGAATTTTGAGTAAACGACCTCCGAATTAGGATTTGAAAGTTCTAGCAGGTTCGTATGATTATTTCGGACTTGGATGTATGTCCGTCTCAGGGTTTGGATAACCCGGGAGAACTTCGGCGTATATTGTGGAAGTTAGCATTTTAGAAGGGTTTCATGAATTTGGGCTTGAAGTGCATATCAGTGAGGGTGATGTCCGTTTGGGATTCCAAGTCTGGGAATAGCTTCGTATGGTGATTTTGGAATTGAGAGCGCGATCGGAGGTGCATTTGGATGTCTGTAGGTCATTTTGGGGTCATTTGGCTAAAGATAGAAATTTGAAGGTTTTTGAAGAATTCGACCAGAAGTGGGAATTTTGATGTCGTGGTCGGAATGCGATTCCGGAAGTTGGAGCAGGTCCGTAATGTTGAATATGACTTGTGTGCAAAATTTGGGGTCAATCGGAGGTAATTTGACGGGTTTCGGCATCAAATGTGGAAGTTTGGAATTTCAAGTTCTTAAAGATTTTGATTGGAGAGCGATTCGTCGTTTCAATATTGTTTGATGTGATTTGAGGCTTTGAGCAAGTCCGTGTTATGTTTTGGGATAGGTTGGTATGATTAGACGGGGCCCCGGGGGCCTCGGGTGGATTCTGGGTGGTTAACGGATCAAAGTTGAAGTTGGAAAAAGGGCTGAAGCTTGCTGTCATCTGGTGTAATCGCCCCTGCGAGGCTTTGACCGCAGGTGCGGCTAAGGGCACCAGAGGTGCGAGATTGGGGCTGGAGCTGAGAAGGCCGCAAGTGTGGAAGATTGGTCGCACCTGCGGAATCACAGGTGCGAAGAGGGGATCGCAGGAGCGGGAATTAGCTGGGTCAAGTCAGAGCCGTACCTGCGATGGAATTTCCGCAGGTGCGGAGCCACAGGAGCGGCTATTGGATCGCAGGTGTGAAAGAGGCCTGGGCAGAATGTTTTAAAGACAAGTTTATGTCATTTCTCACCCATTTTTCATTATCATGGGCGATTTTTGGAGAGCATTTCAAGGGGGATTCTCTTCAGGCATCAAGGTAAGTAAACTCCTTCCGTTTGTTAGATGAATACAAGATTATATGCGTGGATTAGGTATGGAAATTGGTAGGGATTTGGGAAATTTTTGAAGAAACCTAGAAAATTTAAATTTGGAATTTAGCCATGAATTTGAGTATGGAATGTAGAGTAAATTGCATGACTGAGCTAGTAGAGCTATGGGTAGCATGTATCTTCAAGAATTTAAGATTTCCGGGCGCGTGGGCCCGAGGGCATTTTGGTCATTTCTCCGAGCGGGGTTGGGAAAGTATATAATCCGAATTTGTTGTGAGTATTAGGATGAATTTTCATTTCTTGCCATTATGTGGTAGTTTCGGAGCGTTGTGCGTCCGTGGGAGTCATCGGAAGGGCTTGGAAGTCGGTGTTGAAATTTCGGAGAGAGGTAAATCTACTTTATAAATTTGTGAGGGGGAATCGTCCCCCTAGGTGAATTAATTCAATACATGCTATTATCTTCGGGGGCTACGTACGCACGAGGTGACGGGAGTCCGTGCGTAGCTACTACTATGCCATGTTCGGGTAGCCTAGGACCCACTAACATGTCTTACCTGTTGTACCTGTGATCTTGTATGTGGTGATAGACTGCTAATATAATCGAAATTGTAATTTAATGACTAAGGAAGATTAGAGTTTATTTTCTAAATCATCTAAAATGAGAATTTATTTCCTTCGCGGGCAATTGTATTTCCGAATAAGGTTGTGTTATTAAACGTTATATAAAACTCGGCAAGTGAATATCAAAAAAGGGGTTTAAATGCTATTTGTGGTTTTTAAAAGAGAAATCGGTCATTTACTTGAGTATTTGTGTTCCCGACGTATTCGGGGTGGATTGTTGATTGTGCATGTTTGCATGTGACCGCTTCACAATTTACATTCCGCGAGCGGAGTGTTATTCCCCCAATTCTCATGGGTGAGGGCCGTACGCCACATCGGGTTTAGAATGCACTTTTGGTACGGGCCGTTCGATCCTCGGCGTTAGTGGGGCGTTAGAGCCCTAAAGCCAGGTCTATCCTGGCTTTAAGGGGGCATTTGAGCCCAAACATCTGGGTACCGAGGTCCGGTCAATTTCGAGTTTTAAAGAGTTTTAAGTGTTTCCCGGTTGGAATAGAAGTCTCCTACATGTTTAGGGTTTATCCCAAACATATAAATAGACCCCAAAACACAACTTGGGGAAGGAAAGCGATTGAAGTGAAAAAAAACTTGTGGATTACTACTCAGTGAAGAAAACATTGATTTTTATAGCTTTTATTCATTATTTTGTAGTTCAATTATGCAAGTTATTTTAGAATTGATTCTTATGAATATGAGTAGCTAATTTTCTTAATCTAGGGTTTTGGTGGAACCCGTTGGGGGATAAACTTATGGTGATATTAATATAGTTTTGTTGATTGTTCATCTCTATTTGTTCAACTACGTTCTTGTTGTAGTTAATTGAATGGCCCTCAATTAGCTGTTCCTATTTATTATGTATCTACTTGAGAGAGAGTGCATATTTAGGTAGTTGTTTGAACAACATCACTCCCGGAGTATAGACGAAAGTCATAACCGAGGGTTTAGAGGTTGGATTAGAGATAACGATACCTCGGGTGCAATCTAAAGTGAACTGTAATGCAATCTAGCTAGCGTAACTTGAGAGAGTGCGTCTAGTAAATTATCATAATTACTTGAGAGAGATTTATGGTAGATAGAGTGTTCATGATTGATAGAGACAACTAATCAAGCTATATGAAGTATCTGAGAAGGAATTCACCAACGGGGAAAACCATAACCTTAGACCTTTATCATAATTGTTACAACACATTGTGAGTAATTGCTAGTTATTATTATTGTCAGTAGAATTAGTAAAACATCACCAATTTATACTAAAAAGTCTTGAGAGAATTGATTGAGTAAAAGTTGTGTATTCTAAATCCTTGATTGATACGTAAATTCCCTATGGGATCGACTGTGGGCATAATACCCCGGATTATATTTGCAACGCCCGCTTAGTCTTTTATAAGACATAGTTGAGCGTGATCAGTAGCCAGGACCCAGATCAATTTTTTTGTCTTCAGGAAGTCTGACAGAGGTCTCTGCGCAGACTACAAGGTCATCCTGAGTGAGAACCTCAAGACCCAACATAGGCTCCTGGTCATGGATTTGGAGATCAGGAGGGAGCGAAGAAAGAGGGCGGTGGATGGTCTACCTAGGATTAAGTGGGGATCTTTGCCAAAAGACAGAGCCCAGGAGTTGGGGGATAACCTGCTGGCTAAGGGGGCATGGAGGAGCAGTGGGTATGCGAGCAGTATGTGTTACTACGACTGCGAATTACATTAGGGATGCGGCTAGAGAGGTTTTGGGGATCTTGAAGGACTCCTCTGGTGGCCGCAAAGGGGATTGGAGGTGGAGTAGTGAGGTCCAAGGAAAATTGGAAGTCAAGAAGGCGGCATATTGGTAGTTTTTGGAGAGCGCAGACGAAGAGGAGAAGAGGTCGAACAAGGAGCAGTACAAGGTGGTCAAGAAGGAAGCGAAGTTAGCGATTACTGCGACTAAGACTGCCGCGTTTGAATGCTTGTATGAGGAACTTAGAGGCAAAGAAGGTGATAAGAAGTTGTACAAGCTAGCTAAGATCCGAGAAAGGAAGGCCCGTGACTTGGACCAAGTGAAGTGTATAAAGGATGAGGAAGGAAAAGTTCTGTCAGATGAGGCACTTATTCGACGAAGATGGCATACTTACTTCCACAAACTCTTGAACGAAGAAGGGGATAGGAATATTTTGCTGGGGATTTAGCACATTCCGAGAGTCGTCCAGACTTTGGATATTGTAGACGTATGAAAGTTGCGGAGGTTGAGGGGGTTATGCGTGAGATGATCAGGGGGAGAGTGTTCGGGCCGGATGAAATTCTGGTGGAGTTTTGGAAGAGCATGGGTAGGGTAGGCGCGGAGTGGCTCGGTGAGTTAGTCAATGTCATTTTCAGGAAAAAAAAGATGACAGATGAATGAAGATGGAGTGTGATGATTCCATTGTATATGAAAAAGGGGGATATTCAAAATTGTAACAACTATCGGGGTATCACGTTACTAAGAAATACCATGAATGTTTGGGAACATGTGGTGAAGCTGAGGGTGAGGAGGATTGTGTCTATTTCTGAGAACCAATTTGGACTTATGCCAGGACGTTCAACCACATAAATCATTCACATTGTTATGAGGTTGATGGAGCGGTATAGGGAGAGGAAGAGGGATTTACACATGGTGTTCATCGACTTAGAAAAGGCTTATGATAAAGTGCCGATGGAGGTTCTGTGGCGATGTTTGGAGGCCAAAGGTGTTCCTGTTGAATACATTAAGGTTATTAAGGATATGTATGATGGAGCTAAGACTCGAGTGAGGGAAGTGGGAGGGGACTCAGAACACTTCCCAGTTATGACGGGCTTGCACTATGGATCATCCCTCAGCCATTTCCTTTTGCCCTGGCAATCGACGCACTGACACGTCACATTCAGGGGGAAGTTTCGTGTTGCATGTTATTTGCAGATGACATTGTGCTAATATACGAGACGCGCGTTGGTGTTAATGGGAAGTTAGAGGTTTGGTGACAAACCCTAGAGTCTAAGGGTTTTAGGTTGAGCAGGACCAAAGCGGAGTACTTGGAGTGCATGTTCAGTGGTGCAACTCCGGTGGTGGACGAAGATGTGAGTCTAGATTCACAAGTCATCCCTAAGAGAGAAAGTTTCACATATCTTGGTTCCATTATTCAAGGGAATGGGAAGATTGACGAGGATGTCACACATCGCATTGGGGCGAGATGGATGAAATGGAGGCTCGCTTCCGGTGTCTTGTGTGATAAGAATATGCCACCAAGACTTAAAGTGAAGTTTTATAGAGTGGTGGTTAGACCGACTATGTTGTATGGGTGGAGTGTTGGCCAGTCAAGAACTATCATATCCAGAAGATGAAGGTGGCTGGGATGAGGATGCTGAGATGGATGTGTGGGCATACCAGGCTAGACATGATTAGAAATGAAGTTATCCGGGATAAGGTGGACGTGGCTTCTGTGGAGGACAAGATGCGAGAGGAAAGACTAAGATGGTTTGGACATATGAAGAGGAGAGACACAGATGCACCAATGAGGAGGTGTGAGAGGTTGGTCTTGGAGGGCAAACAAAGGGGTAGATGCAGGCCGAAGAAGTATTGGGGAGAGGTGATTAGGAAAGATATGGCGTTGCTCCAGCTTACTGAGGACATGTCCATGGATAGGAAGGTGCAGAGGTTGAGAATTAGGGTAGAGGGTTAGGTAGTCGAGCTTTGTCTTTGTTTCGTTGCAGTAGCTTTAGTAAATCACTTAGTATCTTTATGTATTTTCGCCTTTTTGGACTTCTGTTATTACTTGTGGTTGCCTTCGCTTCGATTTTTACTGTACTAGCTAGTGATAGTTGTGTGTTTTTGCCTATTTTTCTAATTGGTTTGCTTGTCATTGGCCCTTCCCTTTATCTTCCCTAAGCCGAGGGTCTACCAGAAACAACCTCCCTGCCTTTTAAAGGTAGGGGAAGGTCTGCGTACACACTATCCTTCCCAGACCCCACTTGTGGAAATACACTGGGTTCATTATTATTGTTGTTGTTATTGTTAGTTTCGTCTGATCATTTTTTAATATGAAATTAGCAATTATTCATAATTGTGAGAAAGGTAGTAATGTATAAAAAGTTCTTTCATATGCAAGATTTTAATTTCCAACTATGATAAAAATTTATATCAATGATCAAATTTGATAGCATCCCACCACATCCCCCCCCACCCCACCCCACCCCCCCAAAAAAAGACAAAGGGACAGAAATGGAGGTATAAGGTGTTTGTAGCAAATGATTATATTTAGGTGTAGGGATTTAGCTATTTCTTGTTCATCCTGGTCTCCATATTGTTTCTGGCATTTGTGCAGGTGTTGTAGGTATAAGGGCATCTCCAATGCTAACTGCATTTGCTACAATGCAGATGATTTTTGGAGTAATTGGTCTCCAACGCTGCTGCATTTATGGCTGCAAAATGGGGCTTGAACAGTGTCACTCCAAATTTGGAGTGACACTATTCATCTCCTCCATTACTATTGCCTATTATTTTAATTATTTAACTCTTTTAATTTATCGCTTTATATATACCTAATTATGTTTATATAATATCTTTATAATATTAATTTTACATCTTAACTTTGGCGTATAATTTTGATAAATTAATTTTCGTGCATTTAGTATTTATATGTAAAATTGTAAGTTAATTTTATTATAAGTTATAATTATATAAAAATATATAATCATCTCAAAAAATAAATGGTGAAAAATATAAGATATTAGATGTTGCTAAAATTGAAAGGTGCGAATATAAAATATTAGATGTTGCTAAAATTGAAAAGTGAAAATACATTAAATGAAAATACTTTAAAATCTGAAATACATTAAAATTAAAAATACATTAAATTAAAATATATAAACTCTGAAACCATGGTAAATAGCATAATAACTTAGTAGGGAGGTATGTCGTTTTCAGATACACCGTATTGAGTGAATGGGACCGAGGATTGTTGTGGTTGTGACTATGAAAATTGTTAACTTCTTTTATACATTAGAGGTGGAAGTTGAATATTTATGTAGTAATTAATCTGAATTTTACCATAATATAATATTGTATTTAGTTATCTCGTATCTCAATGATTTCACTTTTAGAACTACCTGAAATTATCTATGCTATCAGATTTTTTACAATTAAATGTAACGACTCGACCGATCATTTTGAGCATTTGCATCCCATTCAGCTATTTGAAGTCTTGAGCATCATCGTATTATGTATTATGACTTGTCTGAATCGTTGGTTTTGGTTTTCAGATTATTCGGAATCGATTTGCAAGAATGAACGTCATGATTGAAGCTTTAAGTTGGAAGAGTTGACCAAGTTTGACTTTTTAGCATTTGACCTTGGATTGGAGTTTTGATGGTTCCGATAGGTCCGGATGGTGATTTTGGACTCGGGCGTATGCCCGGAGTTGCATTTGGGGTGTTTCTAGAAGGTTTAAGCACTAATTGGCAAAAATTAGAAATTTGAAGGCATGGAAAGTTCATAAATTTGACCGAGTGTTGACTTTGTAGATATCGGATTCAGATTGTGGTTCAGGAATTTTAATAGCTTTGTTATGTCATTTGGTACTTGTGTGCAAAATTTGGATTCATTCCGAGTTGATTTGAAAAGGTTCGGCATGAGTTTTGGAAGTTGAAAATTCAAAGTTCATTTGCATTTGAATTGAGGTGCGATTTGTCGTTTTTTGTTTGATGTGATTTGAAGCTTCAAATAAGTTCGTATCGTGTTTTAACACTTGTTGGTATGATTGAATAGGGTCCCGAGGTGCTCAGGTGTGTTTTGGATCATTGGTTGAGAAACTAGTTAAGTTAAGGATTTGGAGTTTGACCATGGTCAATATCGGGTCAAGATGACCTCTTTTCGGTGTTTTGAGCGCGCGAGCAGGTACGTAGCGTGTTTTATGATTGAAACGCATACATGAATTGTGTCTGGGAGGTTCCGAATGAGTTTTGGGTGTTTTTTCGTTGCTGATTTTCTGGTGTAAAATAATTATGAAAATGTCAATTTTTTAAATCCCTTAAATGTCTAGACTTCATTTAAAATTTCAAAACATCATATCTCCCTCATTTTAAGGCCAAATTGGGTGATTCAAAAACCTATCTTGATTGAACTTTCACAAGAAATACATTGAGATATCAAAAGTGAGTTTCGAGATTTTTTGGAACACGAAACGAGGTAGAACAGTTGGGCAAAAAATATTTAATATCGAGGGTTTGTTCATTAGGTCATATATTGAGTTGGTGAGTCTCGGATTTGGGAAATGTTCGAGGAAACTTTTACCATATGAATTGGGGTAAGTGTTCTTTACTCAATTTTGGTTATATTTCATGAATCTATTTTCGTTTTTGGTAATTGGATTGTGAATTTTAATGAGAAAATTGGGAGTTTTTGACTAAAGTATTATAGAGTGAATTCTTGAGTTTTGAACGTCGATTTGAAGTCGGATTTGAGTAAAACTAGAATGGTTGGTGAATGGGTTATCGAATTTTGTGAGTTTTATCGGGTTTCGAGGTGCGGGCTCGGGTTTTGACTTTTTGGCTATTTTGGGATTCTGATTAAGGATTCGACCTTTATCATTTGGAATTATTTTCTTGGGCTTTATTTGATGTATTTGAGTTGTTTTGGCTAGTTTCGAGCTGTTCAGAGGTTGGTATGCATAGGATGGCATTATTGAAACATCGTTTGGCGTGCTCGGTATTGAAATTGGCTTGTTCAGGTTAAGTAACACTTCTAAACTTGGTGCTGAGGGTATGAAACCCTGAATTACAAGTTATGTGATTGATGTTGAGGTGACGCGCATGCTAGGTGACGGGCGTGTTGGCGTGCATCGTGTAAATTGTAATTTAGTCCATAACATGAAACTGTGAAGATATCCTATCAGAACATTTATATTGTACTCTAAGTGTTAGAGCACATAAGCTGCAATTGATGCTAGAAATCATGTTTAGGCTATATGATGGTACCAGTGGGACCCATAGTGGTCGTTCTTTGCAGTTAAGTTATTTACTTAATTTCAGGTATGTACTCAGTCGCATTCATCATTACATATCATATCTCAGTCTCTGTTATTTTTATTGTCACATCTCATATCATTGATTTGGGCTTCTCAATATGAGTGTTATGAGCTGAGAGACTGGAGAGATTGATGACTGAGTGAGGCCGAGGGCATGAATTTGAGGATATTATACTATAGCACGTGAGTTGTCCGTGCAGATTATAGCGCTTAGGCTGAAGGTTCCCCTCCGGAGTCTATACACACCCCTAGTGAGCGCAATTGATATAATATATATGTGTGTGTGGGGGGGGGGACAGGTTGCACGCTGCAACGAGCCTTATGGCTATATATATGTGGATCGGGTCGCACGCCGCAACGAGCCTTATGGCTATATATAAATGGATCAGGTTGTACACCGCAACGGGCCTTATGACTATATATGGATCGGGTTGCACGCCACAACATGTATTGTACATGCTGACTGATTGAGTGTGCTGAGTATTGAGCATGATGAGGGAGAATGGGAGACAATGAGATTGAGTACTATGAGAGTGTGAGTACATGAGTTCATTACTGAGATTCATTGCGTTGACATGCGTACTTGAGATACATATATAGAGATGCATTTCCTTCTACTACCCGGTGTTGGTGACATTCATGATTTTTCCTGTATCTTGACATGTAGGCATAGAGATGTACTTCCATACATGTCAAGATACAGGTAAAATCATGAATGTCTATTTTGACTGTGTTTTCAAACTTACTCATATGCTTTGGGATTTTCAGTGAAAGATCTGGGATTTACTGTTATACTTGAAAAACATGTCTATTTTTCTGTAACTGTGAATGAGTTGAGCATCATACCTCTGAGTTATTTTCATGTACTCTTTTATTATATTGTGATGGATTGTTTCTGGTTATTGGATTTGGACTCTGAACCTTGTCCCAACTCATCACTACTTTCAACCTAAGGTTAGGTTTGTTACTTATTGAGTACATGAAGTCGGTTGTACTCCTACTACACTTCTGATCCTTACATGCAGATGTTGGCTGATGACATTGCTTTGATCGATGGGAGCTGGATTTGAAGATATACCTGCATTCCGGTTATAACTGCCTCTTGTTCATGGTAGCCTTAGAATTATAGAAATCTGTTTATGTACATTTCGAACAGATGATGTATTTATTTCAGACTAGCTTTGTAAACTCTAATCTTAGAAGCTCATGAATTGTACTACCAGTCCTTGGGAAGTGTATGAGATTCAAATATTTGCCGTCACTTATTTGTTTTATTAAACTTCATTGGAACTGGTCAATTGTTAATTGGCTTACCTAGTTGGTTGAGTTAGGTGCCATCACAACTAGTTGGATTTTGGATCGTGACAAGTTGGTATCAAAGCTCTAGGTTCATAGGTTCTACAAGCCATGAGAAAGTGTCTAGAAGAGTCTTGAGGATCAATATGATGACGTCCATACCTATCTTCGAGAGGATACAAGGCATTTAGGATAAACTTCTCATCTTTCTTTCCTTATCGTGTGATATTGATTCAGCTTGAAGCATAACTCTTTGAATTCCTTCCACGCATTCGCATGCGCATGAGAGCACTCGATATCATCTGTAAATCAACAACTTGTGATTCCATGGATGAGGTTCGAAATGAAGGGACAGTTTGGAGTACTTGAGGTCGGGTTTTTGACGGTATCTTCAGCACGGGGATTTTAGTTGTGTGAGCACGTGTCTTTTGACTTATATGTCTGGTAGCGTCCCTATGGGTGGAATTTGTGACTAGATGAGTGGTTGGATGGCTATATGATGAGTATGATTTGTCTGGAGGATGTGTTCAGGTAAATTGAATGTGACGAGAAGAGTTTGCTTGTAATGTAAAAAAAGACTATTGGGTGCTTGATTTCTGTCTTGATGTGACGTATAGTCTCGAGTTATGAGTGTATGGAGGATCTTTCACGTTGTTTAACTATGGAATGAATTAAGTTCTCACGCCTTGTTGTTGAGTTCATACTCAGGAAGATTAAGTGATTGCGTAATAGTTGTGGATGTGAAGTGGTATAAAGAGATGGCAGTTTGAGGCAAAGCAAGTGGATTATCTCCTGCGGGGGTGTCCCGAGGTTTTGTGATCCCTATGTTGTTTTGTAGAGAGTTCTCTTACCAGTGAATTATATGTGTTGTTGTTTGAGTTTGGATAGCTTAGGGGAATTGGCTTGACTGTTACAAGGGTGAATGCGAGGTATGTAGATAATTTGAAGTATTAGATGAATTGTATTACAGGAGATCATGAAGGATTTAGTGAAATCTCAATGCGGTATTATGGCAGTAATAGAGTATAGGCATTGTGGATTATTGTGTGTTTTGATTTATGGATTTGGGCCAAGCGGGGGAGTTAGCAATCGATGATTTGATTGCACAGTTATGTGTTGTATTGGTTTTGGTCTGAGGCATACTTGTGAATCACTTATGACTTTCAGAGGCCGGTTTTAAGGATGACTTGAGTAGGGAATTTCTTGATGCATGATGTATTACACTTTATGGGTATATGGGAAACACCGAATGATTGAGTTGTTATTCGTAAAGGATGTAGTGCGCATGGAGTAGGATTCTCTCGGTTAGCTTAGAGGTGTGGATTACTTCTTAGGGTGTTGGTGTGCTAATAGGGCACAGGTCATTCGGCCCGTCTGGTCTGTGTAATTCAGATTTGAGCAGAGTGGAAGATTCTCGCGAAGGTTCTAATGTGTTTAAGATTTATATGTAGCAATTGAGAATTTTCCAGATGTTTATATTGCTAGTATCTGAGATTTGCATTAGATGGTGTCGGGACTCACGATATTTCTATATCATTATGGATTATACACTTGAGTATCAAAGAGGTGAAGGAAAATTTTTTAGGTTCACATAAGGTCTCTTCAGAGTGGGTGTATCTGTTGTAGTGCTTTCGGGGTGCTTTAGAGGGAATTCATCGGCTTATGGGCCTTAGGGCAGTGTGGTTTTATACTAGGATCTCGTTGGGTGAGTTTTGGTTAAGGATCATTGTATTTTGACAAGGAGAAGTGTCAACTTGAGGGTAATTCGGGAGGAACTCAGAGAAATAAGACATCTTGGTAGTAGGTTGGATCAGTACGATAATGGATATGATTGGTTCTTTGGGTGCTTATAATGCGGTGAGTTTCTACGGGTTTTTTATGGCAACACTCTTGGGTATAGTGACCTGTGTGGCTTGGTTAAGTTAGAGGGATTCAATTCTAATATCTTGGTTATGTGCAAATGGATTCCGAAGAGTTCTCGATGATTTCTATCAAGGTTCGAGGTGGATAGTTCCTACTGGCGTGAGGAACATATTGATATTGGGATATTCTCCTAGATGAGATCAAATGGAAGGTTTATGATTGATCGGGTAGGCATTCTGCTGGAGACTCAGAGTGATCATGATATTCTCGTGCTTTTCATATGATGGGATGATAGATACGGTGTGTTGTGTAGGATTGAGATTTTCATGTGCAAGTTACAGTTCAGTTTGAAGGGAAGGTCATGAATTCTTAAATACCATGGATGGTTTCGGATGACTAGATGAATGATATTACTACTTGGTATTGCCCGAGAAGGCGCACTGTGTTTTTACTTATGAATGCTTCATTGGTATTGCGATACTCATCTAATTGATCGACTGCTGACATTCAGATATTGCTATATGGCACGGAAGAGTTAGAGAAGTATTCCTCGCTGGATGATCGTTCATGAGAGATGTTTTAGGCATTCGGGTGGTGTAGTTGGGGTCAGATATGGTGATTCATATGTTCTATGGATTTGGAGACCGGGAATTTTCAGAAGCAGGTTGTTTCGTGGTTACGACTATGAAGATGTAGCCAAAGTTATCCATATGATAGTATGTGTTATGGTTAGGTCATTTTGGAGTTTCGGAGGATAATTTATCCATTTGGGGATGATCGAAGTTGATTTGGTAGCCCATTGGTAGGCCCAATGAGGATGTGTATTCTTCACCAGGTCAGATTTATTAACGCCGGACTGCTATTATTCAGGGATATACCATTCGGTTACAGTTGAGCCTATTCGTCTTCTGATATGATCTATGTGTTACTCCTCTATGCTACGAGGGGTTGTGATTTGTTGGTTATATGCACACATGGTGCGGTTCTATCTGGGCCTTATAGCTGAATTTAAGCGAGATAGGTATTGGAGTGTTGAATGACTGATTACGCATTTGGCTATGTGTTTTCCGGACTATGGTATTGTGTTATTTGCTTCTCCGTGATTATGGTCATGCACCCTGGGTACTTGATGTCGAATTGTGCGTGGATGTTCATTTTGAGAATAGTGGCTTGAGTAACTCTGTATGGACCAGTTTTTGGATGGGGTCACACATTGCAGCAGTGTTATGTTGAGATATGATCCTTTGTGGTAGGTTTGTGTATTGTGGTTCAACGGTATGTGATGACTTTTTAGCATTTCGTTATGGCGGTACTTGTTGAGCTGGCGGGACAGTTCCCTTGTTTGACTCATTTCCTGTGTTTGAGTACATTTGCATTATTGCGTATTAGTGCACGGATTGCACGGTTTGTGGCTTTAGGTATATTGGTGTGGCATGTCAGTAGAGCAGCTAGTATTTGATAAGATGAGGTCGTAGGGTCTAGAAATTAGTGCTATCGGATTTGATTGCAGTATATTTGAGAGGATAATGTCGTTGATCATCTTAGAAAGAGACTATAGTCTTGTTAAATGATATGGAGTTCCATGACTTGTTGATCTGATAAGTGGTTATGAGTTTCTTCGTGTTTCTTTCATCATTGGCAGTGTACGAAGGTTTTAGAATGAGGTGTTGTTCGATATGAGGTTTATTACCGGTACCGTGTTTGTTTCGAACAGTATTGTGGTCGGAAATTTTTGCTATGAGTATTTGGGTTATGTGGTATATCAAGTGATTGCATCATTGCCTATGATTAGGGATTGATACAACTTGTTCAGACTTATACAATGTGTAGATGTGAGATTTGGGTCTTATAGGAAATTTCGGATGCTGGAAAAAATGGATTCTAAGGTTTATGGGCTAGGTTAAATTAAGGAATTTCAGTTATATTGTGTCGTCAGACTTGTATGGATTAGGGTGACGTGGCATCACCCTCGGTATGTGCATGGTAAGGTTACACAACGGTTTGGCGGCTTTGAAACAATTCTTGGCACGTTCGAGGATGAACGCATGTTTAAGTGGGGGAGGATGTAACAATCTGACCGGTCGTTTTGAGCATTTACATCCCGTTCAACTATTAGAAGTCTTGAGCTACATCGTATTATGTATTATTACTTGTGTGAATCGACAATTTTAGTTTTCAGGTTATTCAGAATTGATTTGGAAGAATGAACATCATGATTGAAGCTTTAAGTTGGAAGAGTTGACCAAGTTTGACTTTTTAGCATTTGACCTCGGATTGGAGTTTTGATGGTTCTGATAGGTCCGGATGGTGATTTTGGACTAGGGCATGTTGATACCCAATTTTCTCCATATATATTTTAAAAATACATATATACTTTCAAAATAGTGCATGAGCATCAACCAATATATTTCCATAATTTTCCATAATTTTTAGAGGATTATTAATCAATTTATTCTAGCATTTTATTATCCAAATAATTACTAACTGCATCACATATAATTTTATAATGATTTATTACTTAATTTTTATCATTTATATTTATATTGAGCTTTAATCATTATGCATAATTATATTAGTATCTTTAGCCTATAATTGCAATAACTTTGCAATAATAGCCCATATATGCATAATTACATTATTTACATGAAAAATAATTTTTATATTATTAAGTAATTATTTTAAATTATTTCCATATAAAAATAGAATTTTCATCATTTTATTAATTATTTTATTAATTTGGATGGGTATTTAAAACATAGCCCCTTTTAATTGATTTTTCGGACCTACCCAAGCCCAATACCCTATCCAGTCCAATAACCCAATACCCAATACACTAACCCAACTACCGATACCCATACCCATACCCGTCCAATTAAACCTGCCCCACCTAAAATCTAATCCTGGCCGTTGATCTTAGAAGATCAACGACCCTAAATCCTCCAACCCTTTTTAATATACCAAACACCCATAAACCCTATTTTATTTTCCCCCGCCTGCCGTCTTTGGATACTCTCCTCTCCTCACCTCTCTCACCCCCTCAAACCCTAGCCTCCCGTCACACTTTTCCTCTTGATTCATGGGATCTTCCCTTGACTTCCGTCCTTATTTGGCTTTGTTTCTCTACTAGCTACCCGATCTTGATGCTACTTGATTCATTTGCCTCAAATGGTAAGTGAATCTCAAGAGACTCGAACCAGATCTGGTTCAAAGTCTCTCATATCTTGGCTATTTCCGTCTATGTTCATCCCAATACTTGTGAGTACGAATATTTTTGTATCTTAGGATTTCAAATCTCTGGTTCAAACCAGATTTTGTTCAACTTCTGTTTATTTTTATAAATCTGGCTATTTTTTTTGGTTGAATCTGTTTAGATCTGTTCAGATCTGAAATGATTTTATGTTTTTTTTTGGTATTTCTCCTTTCAAATTTCAATACTTCTATATCTATATTTCTAGTCTTTTTCTATTATTATTCCTGACCGATCTTGTTTACCCTAGAATTAGGGTTTTGATTTTTAACAGATTTTTGCCAAAAATGTTTTAACCTTTAATAGTTTTCGTTTTTGACTGATTCTACTTACTTTAATTAGTTCCATCTACATGCCTTTGTGTTTCTATCTATTTTCGTAGGGTTCCAATCATTTAATTGCGCATTTTACTGTCTCTACATGTTTTCCTTTAACTCTGGCGTTAATTGCTAAGTGATTTTTACTTACCCCAAATTAGGGTTTGAAATCATGTCTTCCCTTTTCGTACAGTACTGGTGTTTACTTCAACGGTTACCTATTCTTATCTTATTTGGACCAATGTTTGATTAATAATTTGTGCTACTTCCCTTAACTTAACCTTACTGGCCTGATTTTTTGTTCTGATTATTAAAGTCGATTTCTAATTGATTTTGGAATTATTTCTTACCTTATTTAATCTAGTACTTGACTACCGATTGATTCCATATAAGGTTTTCCTTAAATTAAGTGGTACTCTCCTGACTTTACTCGATTCTGTCTTGTTAATTGAGTCATGCCGACCTTAGTTGATTGTTACGTTATTTTCGTACCTTATTTGTGTACGACTGGTTCATTACCTGATTTGTTTACTTCATTAAGTGTTATTTAAACCCCATTCTTCACTCCCTTTAGGGAAACTCTACAACTCTCGAACTCACTGTTCTTATAAAAACTTAAGCTATCTCTTTATTCTCTTATTCTGATTTCTGCAATAAGTGGCTATTATTTGGCCGGCTGAAAGCCAAGGCCAAATTCTATGGAGTTTGACTGCTATTGCATTCTTACCTGCTTTCTTCTTAACTGGTATGCGTTGACTCTTACTATTCTGTTCTCTATGCTTCATTCGATTAGTCTGTTTCGATCCTCAACATGATTTTGCTTTCTATGTGACTACATGATCCCATTTAGTAATAATAGTAAACTAAGTTTTCAAATAAGGTGACCCCTTTTCCTAGGTTATGAACCTTGCCAGATACTGTAAGTATGTAATCAAATATGTTTGTGGTTTAATTTATAGGTTCAATCTGTTTTTGTCTCTATGTTTAAGCCATGATTACTTTAATATTAGCCTAATCAAATGCCATTTTGTTTGAACTATGTACTGAACATGAACTCTGTTTGTTTCTTGGTGCAATTCTGCCTACAACTCTGTATTCTGAATTTGCTTGCTTTTGAAAATTAAATATTTTAAAACCTGCCCCCTTTACCCTTTATGCGCTGGTTTTCAAACTCTTACTCTTAGTCATTTAGGTTCTCACCACCCCCAGTGTGAGTACTACCTAGGGTCCTTGAGACGCCTCTGAACTCTGACACATTGGGGCTAGTCTTCCAATCTTTTTGTGATTTATTTTTCTGAATGTGGTTCTAGTGTGAGCATTGCCCGGGGTCCCTGAGGCCCTTGGGAAATTTGACACATTGAAAACCTAATTTTATGTGCCATGGATGGATCACTACTATGCTCCAAAGCTGTTATGATTGAAGGCCTGGTTCCCAGGCTTAGATTCGGCCTATGAAGGCTCCCTATAGTGTAATTGCTACTGTTATGTAATTCATTCAATATTATGAGTNTATGGGGGGGGGGGGGTCCTATATCTTTGTTAAAGTCGGGTAGAAATCCTGCCTATAGGTTTAATTATGTTGATTAAATCATGTGAGTGCCATACTTAAGGCTGTATTGTGGTCCGGGCCCGGGCCTAAATGGCATAAACAAGCCGGGCCAAGCGGTCCCGGGCTCTGGCGGGTCGGGCCCAAGCGGTCCCGAGCCAAACGGGCCCGGGCTTAACGGTCCTTGAGGGTGGAACCGGCCCATTGTGGGCCTAAGCCCATATGGGCCCGGGGTAAGTGGTTCGGGCCCACGGGCCTAAGTGTTCCGGGCTATTTTTTTAAAATTTTTTTATCTAATGTAATTTCTTGTAAATTATATTATATAATTGTGACTTAAATCTTCTAATTCAAATTTAAACACAAAAAAATTGTAAAGAGATATTCAAACTTGCACTTATCATTGCATAATAAATTAATAATACTTCAAATTAATCTAACAAACTACAACATTAAGCATAATACGTCTAATAATTTTAAAATAACATAAATTGTCTGAAATGAACTTAAAATCTTAAATACGAATGTCTGGAGAACCCGCAAGACAACTCTTTATTATATGCCTCCTTAAAGAGCCTGTGCCCTCCAACTTTGGACGCCAAGTGTAGACTCGGCCACAGTTCTTGCAATTTACTATGTAAAATTCTTCATTTTCTTCTACCACATTAAAGTGTTCCCTAATAAATGGGCTAACTCTAGAATCACCGGGCATGATTTAACTTGAATTGAGAATTTGAGTTTGAGAAATGAAAGATGAGTGAAGACTTGAAGATTTCAATTTGAGTTTGAGATTGAGAGAGATTGATGATTTTGTGAGTAAAAATGAAAGAATGAGGGGGTATTTATAGTTGAGAATAGGGAAAAAGTATAATTATAAAAAGTTTGGGGTTAAAACAAAGTTTGGGGGGCAAATGGCTATTTTTGAAAGTGCCAAACGGCTAAATTGGCAGGCCAACGACTATTTTTTAAACTTCCAACCGTTGACCAATAATCTAAGAAAATTTATTGTAAATTATATTATATAATTGTGACTTAAATCTTGTAATTCAAATTTAAACACAAAAAAATTATAAAGAAATATTCAAGGGACTGCCTTATGATTTTTATTATTACGAGATTAACAAAAAATGGAAATATCTTTCTTAGTCTTCCTCCCCCAATGGAATGAGCACAACAAGGTGCTAATACCACCGTTAAAAGGAAAAAAAACTAATGAAGATGTGCCAAAATACAAGTTACATATTAGTCTACATATTATCTCTAACAAATTTCATAAATCCTTCAAGGTTCGGAGGAATTTTCGTTGGTGGTGGTGGAAAAGAAGCTTGTTCATCACCGCTTCCAAGCAAAGCAGCATCCTCCGCAAGTTCCGCTAGCATTTCTTCGTAAGCTTCGTCTATCTCTAGTTGTGATTCAGCAAGTCCAAAGTTTCTTCTTTCCGAACGGATCCAATCTCTGAAGAGTACTGATTTTTCCAAGCTCTCCCTCATAAACGCTCTATGATCACCGATTTGAAGTATCGCTTGACTGAAAACGCTCTCTGATGCCACTGTTGAAGTTTGAATACTTAAAATATCTCGAGCCATCCTTGAAAGAACCGGATAGTGTTTTTCTTTGTCCTTCCACCATTCCAAAATATTAAAGGAGCCGTCGGTATTCTCTGATTCAAGTCTCTGCGACAAATAAACTTGAAGCTCATTTAGTTGTGAACTATCACCAATATTATCACCTTGATAACCCCTGAAACCCGTCCAAGCACTAAGTGATTTTAGGCCCGCAGTTCTTTTAGATGATTGCGAACTAGACGAAGTAGGAGTTGGAGCATCTGGTCTAGCATGATCTAAGGCAAGTTGATAAGCATTATAAATTGTTTGAGCATTTATTTTAATTGAGGCTTTTGCATCTGCAAGTGTAGCAAATTCCTCATCTGAAAGTGATAATCCTTATAAATATTTGTATACCAAAAGTGACGACCTCCTAATTTCATAGTAGGATTTAACATGACAGCAACACCATAAATAGGGGGGATAGGGAAAAAATATCTTCTAAACTTATCTCTCATAGAATTAATAGCAAGTTGATAAATTACCCCACCCTCTGAAAATTGAGTAAACAAATTTGCAAGTTCTGCAATATAAACTAAACAATTAGAAATAGTAGGATAATATTGCCCAGATAATTCATTTGTAGCAACATGAAATTTTTCTAAAAATTCTACACGAATTATAACATTAGTCCAATCCTGATTTGTAAGGTGCTCATCATCATCATCATCATCATCATCACTGTCACGACCCAAAATCCTATCTTAGGTCGTGATGGCGCCCAACAGCGGGGTCAGGCAAGACAACACTCAATTTACTAAGGGTTCTTTCTTATTAGATTAAACATCTCAACATATACTCAGTTTTTAAAACTTAAAACATGAATCGACAAGGATAATTAGCCAGTTTTTAATCAAAAGCAGTCATGAAGAGGCGTGAGACAATATATATACAAACCCGAAATCCATAATAACTATCATGTGTGTGCCAGGAACTAGTGTCACAATTCCTACGGGCATACTAACAGAATATACAAAAGATATAATATACAGTCCCGCTGTCTAAAGTNAGGGGGGATAGGGAAAAAATATCTTCTAAACTTATCTCTCATAGAATTAATAGCAAGTTGATAAATTACCCCACCCTCTGAAAATTGAGTAAACAAATTTGCAAGTTCTGCAATATAAACTAAACAATTAGAAATAGTAGGATAATATTGCCCAGATAATTCATTTGTAGCAACATGAAATTTTTCTAAAAATTCTACACGAATTATAACATTAGTCCAATCCTGATTTGTAAGGTGCTCATCATCATCATCATCATCATCATCACTGTCACGACCCAAAANGAATATACAAAAGATATAATATACAGTCCCGCTGTCTAAAGTAAATAGATGGGAAATAAGCAAAAGAAACCCCATGGTGCTGCCGGAGATCGCCAGGAGAAAAGCAGCTCACCGTGAAGTCTGTCTATAATCAAAGCCAAGCTCCGGTCCGACAACCAGATGCACCAGCCTCACAACCTGTACAATTAAGTAGAAAAACGTAGCATGAGTACATAAATATATATGTACCCAGTGAGTATCCCGCCTAACCTCGAAGAGGTAGTGACGAGAGGTCGAAATGACACTCACTAAGGTCCAACAATATAATTTAACAGAATATAATGGAAACGGTAGGCATGTAAGGGCAGTGAAGCAACAATTATATATAAGGCACTGAAATCCAAGGAAGTACTGAGAATGAATAAAAATATTACTTCACCTTTCCCCAATTACCTGTTAGATCAATGTCCATGAATTAAGTAACAAATAAATCATGCGTACGCAGGGTAAGGAAAACCGGACAGAGTCATAAAATAGTCATGTCGTGCACTGCCGAGGGTCGAACGGCCCAAACCATAAGTGCACCTTACCATAAAGTACTCATATCTATGCACTGCTGAGGATCGAACGACCCGAACCAAAAGTGCATATTTGCCATAAAGTAATCCTCTCTATGCACTGCCGAGGATCGAACGGCCCAAACCATAAGTGCACCTTACCATAAAGTACTCATATCTATGCACTGCTGAGGATCGAACGACCCGAACCAAAAGTGCATATTTGCCATAAAGTAATCCTCTCTATGCACTGCCGAGGATCGAACGGCCCAAACCAAAAGTGCATCTCTCAATCCGCCGTGGCGTACGACCTGTTCCCATAAGAGTAGGGGAAATCACACTCCGCTCGCGGAATGTAAATTGTGAAGTGGTCACATGCACACCCATTATTCCTTTTTAAATTACTTATCAGTGAACAATTCCTTACAAGGTTTCTCAAATTCCATGACCTCAGGGAAATAAGCCGCATGTAACATTTAATTTATTAAGCATATAGTTCATATCAAGTAAAACACAAGGCATGATGTGGGCCTAGCTACCCGGACATAATAGTAATAGCCGCTACGTACGGACTCTCATCACTTTGTACGTACGTAGCCCCCATAATTATCACATATAGCATTTAAATCACCTAGGGACAGTTCCCCCTTACAAGGTTAGAAAGGAGACTCACCTCGTGTCGATCTACTTCCCGGACCAAGAACGCGCCCGAAACTCCGAACTCTATACCCGAGGACTCGAAACTAGCCAAATGTTATACAAATACATCAATTTATGCTCAAAGTATGGAAATTCTCATACTTATTTAGTAAATTCATCATTCTTGAAGAAATCACAAAATTCACCCGCCGGCCCGCACACTCGGATTGCGAAAATTCACGAAGGAACCACTCACCCATAACCTAAGGATCGTTAATACATTATTTTTACTTGATTTCATAGCTAACTGACGGGTAATTCTCTAAATTCCCGAAAGCCCTAGGTTACTACCCAATTCTTGATTTTTTTACTAATTAAGAAGGTTAACTTAACTAAGAGTTCATGACTTAAACCAACTTTGGAATGGAATTTACTTACCTCACAGTGGTTTGATTGTGGAGCTCCTTTCCCAAGCTCTCAAAGTGTTTTAATGGAGGAAGGAATGAAGAAAACAATGAAGAATCCTGTATTTAAGAAACACACTGCCTGACAGTGGTTCCGCAACTGCGGCTCAAGGACCGCACCCGCGGTCTCGCACCTGCGAGCAAAGGCTTGTACCTACGGAAATGGACGAGGCAGTCTGGGCCCGCACCTGCGAGAAATAGGCTGCTCTCTGGGGGTCGCACCTGCGAGGCTGGGACCGCAGGAGCAGTCCCGCACCTGCGACTGGGCAACCGCACCTGCGGTCACACCAGAATAGGTGCACCAACAACTATTTTAGCTGGTTTTTGGCCTCGTGTGGTGTTCGGGATTCACCTGGGCCCACCCGAGCCCCCGTTCAAATATACAAACAAGTCCCAAATCATAATACGGACTCACTCGAGCCTTCGGAACACCCAAAACAACGCTAAAACTCAAAATCACACCTCAAAACCCCTAGAACCAAACGTAGGAACTTTAAGTTTCCTTGACTTCGCTAACAATGCCTCGAATTGACCTTTAATACTCGGAATGATACCAAATTTTGCAGGCAAGTCATAAATGACATAACAGAACTAGTTCCGGTCTCGAAATTCCGTCCGGACCTTGATGACTCAAAAACACGTCCCAAATTACAATAGGAACCTAAGGAACTCTTATTTCAATATTGGGCGCCGAAACGCTCCCGGGTCATCCAAAACCCATTCCGAACATATGCCCAAGTCTGAAATCAACATTCGAAGCTATCAAACCGTCGAAAATCGATTCCGAGGTCGTTTACTAAAAATGTTAACCGAAGTCAAACTTGGCCTTAATGGCCAACCTTAAGTAACCAAGTGTTCCTATAGCACTCTAAACACTTCCGAATCCCGAACCACCAGTCCCCGCATGTCATAAGTCATAATAAGCCGCAATGGGAAGTTTCATTTTGGGGAACGGGGTCCGATAACACAAAATGACCGATCGGGTCGTTACATTCTCCAACAATTAAACAAACATTCATCCTCGAACGGGTCTAGAATCATACCTAAAGTGTTGAATAAGTGCAGATATCTGCTCCACATGTCCTCCTCGGACTCCTAGGTCGCTTCCTCGATTGGTTTGCCCCTCCACTGGACCTTTACTGCAGAAACTCTCTTGGACCTCAACTGGCGATCCTGTCTATCAATAATAGCAACTGGCTCCTCCTCGTAGCCCAACCTCTCATCCAATTGAATAGTGCTGAAATTAACCATGTGAGAGATGTCGACGTGGTACCTCCGGAGCATGGACACATGAAAGACCGGATGAACTCCTGATAAACTGGGAGGTAAGGCTAGCTCATAAGCAACCTCCCCAACTCGCCTCAACACCTCGATGGGACCTATAAAACTCGGGCTCAGCTTACCCTTCTTCCCAAACCTCATGATACCCTTCATCGGTGGTACCTTCAACAGAACCTTGTCTCCCTCCATAAATGATACATCACGCGCCCTCTGATCCGCGTAACTCTTTTGTCTGGACTGTGCTGTGCGGAGCCTCTCCTGAATCAACTTCACCCTCTCCAAAGCATCACTCACCAGGTCGGTACCATATACTTAGCCTCACCAAACTCAAACCACCCGATAGGGGAACGACATCGCGGGCCATAAAAAGCCTCAAATGGGGCCATCTCGATGCTGGAATGGTAACTATTATTGTAAGCAAACTCGGCCAAAGGCAAGAACTGGTCCCACTGACCCCCGAAGTCAATCATGCATGCCCTGAGCATGTCCTCCAATATCTGAACTATACACTCCGACTGGCCATCAGTCTGAGGGTGAAACGTTGTGCTGAGATCTATCTAGGTGCCCATCTGACTATGTAATGCTCTCCAGAAATGCGAGGTGAATTAAGGACCTCAATCTGATATAATGGACACTGGCACACCGTGCAATCGGGCTATCTCCCGAATGTAGATCTGGGCTAACCTCTCAAATGTATAAGTAGCAGCTACTGGAATGAAATGCGCCGGTTTGGTCAATCTATCTACAATGACCCAAACCGCGTCAACCTTCCGCAAAGTCCGAGGCAACCCAACCACGAAGTCCATAGTGATGTGCTCTCATTTCCACTAAGGAATGGGCATCTGCTGAAATAGGCCTCCTGGCCTCTGGTGCTCATACTTTACCTGCTGGCAATTAAGACACCTAGTCACATACTCCACGATGTCCCTCTTCATCCGCCTTCACCAGTAATGCTACTTCAAATCACGATACATCTTCGTAGCACCAGGATGAACAGAATACCCAGAACTGTGTGCCTCCTGTAGAATCCTCTCCCTCAGGCCATCAACATTAGGAACACATAAGCGGCCCTAAAGTCTCAAAACACCATCCTCGCCAATAGTAACCTCCTTGGCCCTACCCTGAACCACTGTCTCCCGAAGCTCTGCTAAGCACAGATCATAGAACTGTCGGGCCTTAATCTCCCCCAATAACGAAGACTGAGCAACCACATGTGCTAAAACTCGACGAGGCTCTGAAAGCTCTAATCTCACCAGGTGATTGGCCAAGGACTGAATGTCTAAGGCTAGAGCTCTCTCCTCTGCTGCAATGTAATCCAAGCTACCGATACTCTCCGCTTTCCTCCTCAAAGCATCTTCTACCACGTTTGCCTTGCCTGGATGATAAAGAATGGTGATATCATAATCCTTCAACAACTCAAGCCATCTGCGCTACCTCAAATTAAGATCCCTCTGCTTGAACAAGTGCTGCAAGCTACAGTGGTCTGTATAAACCTCACAGGACACTCCATACAAGTAGTGCCTCCAAATCTTAAGAGCATGAACAATCGCTTCCAACTCCAAATCGTGCACATGGTAATTCTTCTCATGAATCTAACGCTGGTGTGAAGCATAAGAAATAACTCTCCCTTCCTGCATCAACACACACCCCAAGCCAATACGCGAAGCATCGCAATATACTGTATTCATCCCAGAACCGGAAGGCAATACTAGAACTGGTGCTGAGGTCAATGATGTCTTGAGATTATGAAAGCTCGCCTCACACTCGTCAGACCATTGGAACAGGGCATTCTTCTGAGTCAATCTGGTCAATGGAGCTGCAATAGAAGAGAAACCCTCCACACATTGGCGATAATAGCCTGCTAGGCCCAAAAAGCTCCTGATTTCTATAGTTGAAGTAGGACACGACCAACTCTGAACTGCCTCGATCTTCTGAGGATCAACCTTGATACCCTCTCCGGATACCACATGCCCCAGGAATGCTACGGAATCCAACCAGAACTCACACTTGGAGAACTTAGCATATAGCTTCTATTCCCGCAAGGTCTGGAGCACAACCCTCAAATGCTGCTCGTGCTCACCCAGGCTACGTGAGTAAATCAAGATGTAATCTATGAAGACAATGACAAAGGAATAAATATATGGCCTGAACACCCTATTAATCAAGTCTATGAATGTTTCCGGGGCATTATTCAAGCCAAAGGACATCACCAGGAACTCATAGTGGCTATATCTCGTACGAAAAGTAGTCTTCGGAATATCTGAAGCCCGAATCTTCAACTGATGATATTTCGATCTCAAATCAATCTTAGAAAACACACGAGCACCCTTCAACTGGTCAAACAAATCATCGATGCGCAGCAAAGGATACTTGTTCTTAATGGTAACCTTGTTCAACTGGCGGTAATCAATACACATCCGCATGGACCCATCCTTCTTCTTCACGAATAAAACTGGAGCACCCCACGATGATACACTCGATCTGATGAACCCCTTAGCTAACAACTCCTCAAGTTGCTCCTTCAAATCCTTTGGAGCCATACGGTACGAAGGAATAGTTATAGGCTGGGTGCCTGGATCTAAATCAATGAAGAAATCAATATCACGGTCCGGAGGCATCCCTGGAAGGTCTGAAGGAAATACATTATCAAACTCTCGAACCACTGGCACTGAATTAATTGTCGGAGACTCGACGGTGGTGTCCCGCACATAAGCAAAATAGGCCAGACAACCCTTCTCGACCATATGTCGAGCCTTCATGAATGAAATAACCCGGCTAGCTGCACTAACTAAGGAACCCCTCCACTCCAGCCTAGGCGACTCGGGCATGGCTAAAGTAACTATCTTGGCATGGAAATATAGGATGACATGATAAGGAGATAGCCAATCCATGCCTAGAATAATCTCAAAATCAACCATGTCGAGCAACAAAAGGTCCGCTCTGGTCTCAAACCCACAGAAGGTGATCTCACAAGACCAATAAATCCGGTCTACCACCAAGGAATCACCCGCAGGAGTGGACAGATATATAGGGGAACCCAAGGACTCGTGAGGAGCATCCAGAAAATGAGCAAATAATGATGAAACATATGAATAGGTGGATCCTGGATCAAATAATATTGAAGCCTCTCTACCATACACTGAGATAATACATGTGATCACGGCATCTGAGGACACTGCATCTGATCTGGCCGGAATGGCATAGAATCCAGCTGGAGTACCGGAAGACTGAGCTCCACCAGAGTGAACAGGAGCTGCCTGACCTCCCCCTGACTGGCCTCCACCTCTAGGATGACCCCTGCTGACCTGTCCTCCACCTCTAGGTGGCTGGACTGCTGGTGCCGGACCCATCAGCTGACAACCCTGTTGTGCGGCCTTGCCCCAAAACCTGGGAAATTGCCTCCTCATATGACCTGGCTCTCCACACTTGTAACAACTCCCAGGTACTATAGTCTGCTACCCCGAAGAATAACTCTGAACGGCCGGAGGGCGATGTCCCTCTAGCATAGCACTAAAGTAGGGGTCGGAGGATCTCGGATGACTGGGAGAACCAATGGGTGAACTCTGAATGGATGGAGGACGGTAGGAACGCTCTAGCATGGAGCTGAAATGAGGCCTCGCTGGAACACCTCGGGGAGGTGGTGGAGGTGCTGAATATAAAGGCCTGCTGGGCTGACCACTGCTAAACTGACCTCTGCCCCTAGCTGGGGCACCTCTGAAATCTCCAGAGAATCTAGCCCTCTTGTCATGCTGCCCCTGCCCCTGCTCCCTGCTCCTCAACCGATACCTCTCGATCCTGCGAGAAATCTCTACCACGTGCTGATAAGGAGTACCCATCTCCACCTCTCGGGCCATGTGGCCCTAATACCTGGATGCAACCTAGCCACAAATCTCCACACCCTCTCTGCATCAGTAGGTAGTATCATGAGTGCATGGCGAGACAACTCTGAAAATCTGGCCTCATAATCTGTCACTGACATCTATCCCTTCTCTAGCCGCTAAAACTGATACCACAGCTCTTCCCTCTCAGAGGGTGGGATATATCTATCTAGAAACATCTGCGTGAACTGATCCCAAGTGACAGGAGGAGAATTTGTTGGCCTGCTGAGAATATAGGACTGCCACCACCTATGAGATCTGCCCTTCAACTGAAAGGTAGTAAAATCCACTCCATGGGACTCTAGTATCCTCATGTTGTGCAGTCTGTCCCTGCACCTATCCACAAAATCCTGGGCATCCTCGCCTCGCTCATCCCTAAAGACTGGAGGGTGCAATCGAGTCCATATATCTAATAGCTTCTACGGATCACCGTCCGCAGCTAGTTCGAGCTCAGGTGCTGCTGCAACAGGATGGACCTCACCCACGGGCAGTGTACCCGGGGTATGATGTAATGCTGCTGTCTGGCCTGCAGCCTGGGCAGTAGGGTTCTGGACTCCCCCTCCCGCCTGTGAAGTGGCAGGATCTGCTGGAAATAAATCAGCCTGGGACATGGTGTCCATAAATCTCATCATACGGCCCATGACTGCCTGGAAGCCTGGCGCCGTCATGAGGTCTACTGGAGCAGGATCTGCTGGAAATAAATCAGCCTGGGACATGGTGTCCATAAATCTCATCATACGGCCCATGACTGCCTGGAAGCCTGGCGCCGTCATGAGGTCTACTGGAGCAGGATCTGCTGGAGGCACCTCGTCTTGCTTCTCAATGATAGGGTCCCCTGGTGGTGGAACCGGAATAGCTCTGGGACGCCCTAGTCCCCTACCTCGGACCGGTGCCCTCCTCCGGCCTCTGCCACGGCCTCAGACAACGAGGGTACCGGCCCTTCCCGGGTCTGTAACATCAGATGCATGCGTCCTCACCATCTGTGAGAGAATAGAAGAATGAATTTAGTAAATCAACGATTGCACGATAGATTAATAACAAAGAGAGGTTCCTGACACCCTATAGCCTCCTAAAGATAAGTACAGACATCTCCGTACCGATCCGCAAGACTCTACTGGGTTTTCCCGTGACTTGTGAGACCTACGTGAACCTAGCGCTCTGATACCATGTTTTCACGACCCAAAGTCCTATCTTAGGTCGTGATGGCGCCCAACAGCGGGGTCAGGCAAGACAACACTCAATTTACTAAGGGTTCTTTCTTATTAGATTAAACATCTCAACATATACTCAGTTTTTAAAACATAAAACATGAATCAACGAGGATAATTAGCTAGTTTTTAATCAAAAGCAGTCATGAAGAGGCGTGAGCCAATATATATACAAACCCAAAATCCATAACAACTATCGCGTGTGTGCCAGGAACTAGTGTCACAAGTCCTACGGGCATACTAACAGAATATACAAAATATTTAATATACAGTCCCACTGTCTGAAGTAAATAGACGGGAAATAAGCAAAAGAAACACCATGGTGCTGCCGCAGATCGCCAGGAGAAAAGCAGCTCACCGTGAAGTCAGGTCCGTCTATAATCAAAGTCAAGCTCCGGTCTGACAACCAGATGCACCAGCCTCAGAACCTGTACAATTAAGTACAGAAACTTAGCATGAGTACATAAATATATATGTACCCAGTGAGTATCCCTCCTAACCTCGAAGAGGTAGTGACGAGAGGTGGACATGACACTCACTAAGGTCCAAAATTATAATTTAATAGAATATGATGGAAAAGGTAGGCATGTAAGGGTAGTGAAGCAACAATTATATATAAGTCACTGAAATCTAAGGAAGTACTGAGAATGAATAAAACACTTACTACTTCACCTTTCCCCAATTACTTGTCAGATCAATGTCCATGAATTTAGTAACAAATAAATCATGTGCATGCAGGGTAAGGACAACCAGTCGGAGTCATAAGACAGTCATGTCCGTGCACTGCCGAGGGTCGAACGGCCCGAACCATAAGTGCACCTTACCATAAAGTAATCACATCTATGCACTGCCGAGGATCGAACGGTCTGAACCAAAAGTGAATCTTTTCCATACAGCAATCCTCTCTACGCACTGCCGAGGATCGAACGGCCCGAACTAAAAGTGCATCTCTCAATCCTCCGTGGCGTACGGCCCGTTCCCATAAGAGTTGGGGCAATCACACTACGCTCTCGGAATGTAAATTGTGAAGCGGTCACATGCACACACATTATTCCTTTTTAAATTACTTTTCAGTGAACAATTCCTTACAAGGTTTCTCAAATTCCATGACCTCAGGTAAATAAGCTGCATGTAACATTTCATTTATTAAGAAGATAGTTCATATCAAGTAAAACACAAGACATGATGTGGGCCTAGCTACCCGAACATAATAGTAATAGCCACTACGTACGGACTATCATCACTTTGTACGTACGTAGCCCCCACAATTATCACATATAGCATTTAAATCACCTAGGGGACAGTTCCCCCTTACAAGGTTAGAAAGGAGACTCACCTCGTGTCGAATCTACTTCCCGGACCAAGAACGCGCCCGAAACTCCGAACTCTACACCCGAGGACTCGAAACTAGCCAAATGCTATACAAATACACCAATTTATGCTCAAAGTATGGAAATTCTCCTACTTATTTAGTAAATTCATCATTCTTGAAGAAATCCCAAAATTCACCCTGGTCCCGCACGCTCGGATTCCGAAAATTCACGAAGGAACCACTCACCCATAACCTAAGGACCGTTAATACATGATTTTTACTTGATTTCATAGCTAATTGACGGGTAATTCTCTACATTCCCAAAAGCCCTAGGTTACTACCCAATTCTTGGATTTTTTACTAATTAAGAAGGTTAACTTAACTAAGAGTTCATGACTTAAACCAACTTTGGGATGGAATTTACTTACCTCACAGTGGTTGGATCTTGGAGCCCCTTTCCCAATCTCTCAAAGTGTTTTAATGGAAGAAGGAATGAAGAAAACAATGAAAAATCCTGTATTTAAGAAACACACTGCCTGACAGTGGTTCCGCACCTGCGGTCTCGCACCTACGAGCAAAGGCTCGCACTTGCGAAAATGGACGAGGAAGCCTGGGCTCGCACCTACGGGGAGGAGACCGCCCCTGCGTATCCGCTCTTGCGGAACTTTGTCCGCACCTTCGAGAAATGGGCTGCCCGCTGGGGGTCGTACTTGCGATGCTGGGACCACAGGAGCGGTCTCTCACCTGCGATTGGGCAACCGCACCTGCGGTCACACCAGAACAGGTGCACCAACAGCTATTTCAACTGGTTTTTGGCCTCATGTAATGTCAGGGAGGCACCTGGGCCCACCCGAGCCCCCGTCCAAATATACCAACAAGTCCCAAATCATAATATGGACTCGCTCGAGCCTTCGGAACACCTAAAACAACGCCAAAACTCAAAAGCACACCTCAAAAGCTCTAGAACCAAACTTAGGAACTTTAAGTTTCTTTGACTTCGCTAACAACGCGCCGAACCGACCTATACTACTCGAAATGGCACCAAATTTTGCAGGCAAGTCATAAATAAAATAACGGAACTATTCCCGATCTCGAAAATCCATCCGGACCTCGATAACTCAAAAACACGTCCCAAACAACAATAGGAACCTAAGGAACTCTTATTTCAATATTGGACGTTGAAACGCTCTCGGGTCATCCAAAACCCATTCCGAACATACGCCCATGTCCGAAATCAACATACGAAGCTGCTGGAACTGTCGAAACTCGATTCCGAGGTCGTTTACTAAAAATGTTGACCGAAGTCAAACTTGGCCTTAAAGGCCAACCTTAAGGAACCAAGTATTCCTATAGCACTCTAAACACTTTCGAATCCCGAACCACCAATCCCCGCAAGTCATAAGTCATACCGCTATGGGAAGTTTCATTTTGGGGAACGGGGTCCGATAATGCAAAACGACCGGTCGGGTCGTTAGAATCACCACCAACACGAGCATTAAACGTTGCGTTTATTGGGTTTCTATATTCATATGTAACAACTAAACTTTCATACATTTAATTCCATCTAGTCGGACAAGGTTTAGGAACCTTTCTTTCTCTAAGGCCAAATTCATCATATTTTTAAAAATATTCTCTAAGTCTACTACTACGGTTTGAATAAAAAATCCAAATAAGAGCCATTTTAACCTTTTCAATTTCAACATTTAAAATTTTCATACCATCACCGGCGATTAAATGGTAAATATGACAAATACATCTAACATGGAAAATATTACTAAATGCAGGATTTAGTGTAGTTGTAAGCAAGCCTATAACATTAGTGTTACTAGAAGCATTATCCATTGAAACTGATATTATTTTATCTCTAATCCAAAAATATCTACAAATATCTGCAACTGAGTTAGCAATAAACTTCACTGTGTGACGTGAATTAATTATTTTATAAGCAATAATGTGCTTTTGCATTGTCCATTCCTCATCAGTCCAATGACTGCTAACAGTAAGATAATCACACTCATTACCACTTCTACCAATATCATTAGTAATAGCAACGCGACAATTTATATGAGTAAATAAATAGTGCAAATATTGTTCATATCATGTTTATATTTATAAATATCGCTCTTTACGGTTGTGCGAGGCCATCTGTCACGACCCAAAATCCATAAGGTCATGATGGCGCCGGACACCGCTGTCAGGCAAGCCAATCATTAAATAGTTAAGCTAAATTTCCTGTTTTAGCATTTTTAAAATCATTACCTTTCACTTTAACACGTAAAAACTAAATGAAATTCATTAAGTAAAAATAACAGTACAATACTCCATTTTAATAAAGTATATCCCAACACATCCCAGAACCCGGTGACATAAGTACATGAGAAATTTCTAGAATTTTACAAATTCTACAAAGCTTGTCCGAAATACAAATTGGACAAGGAATAAAAATGAAAATACAATACATAGAGAAAGACTCTGCCGACTGCAGGTCGTCTTCGAGTGATGCAGCTCGTCTAAGTCTCCAAGTCAACCATATTGCTATGAAGGTACTTGTGCAACAAAGTGCACAACAAGTGTAGCATGAGTACAAAAATAACGTGTACTCAGTAAGTATCCCGCCTAACGTCAGAGAGGTAGTGACAAGAGGTCGAATTAGACACTTGCTATAAGTCGGTTAATTATAATCAAGTGAGGTGCTAAGCATGAGTATCATGGAAGATTAAATAATAATCAGGGATAAGAAACATCAGACTTATTTCACATTTACACACCAATTCTACAAAGTGCACTACCGAGGGTCAAACGACTCAAAGCATAGATGCATCTATTTTCCCCACTCACGAATCGATCATGCGATGCGGTCAACATAATAATAACAAGGCTAACGTGCTCGCGAATCATACCTGCGACTCAGGTGCTCATATGTACACGTATTCACATAATAAATCCGCATTTTTATCAAGAAAACAGCTTCTCAAGGAAGTGATAAAATTCTCTTTAAATGAGCATGAAGATAGTATTTAAATCATTTCTGGAATTTCATTTGCCAAATTTGATAAGGTTTTGAATATTACAATTTTATCAGGAACACAATTATGCAAGGAAGAATCAATTCTCTTTCTAAATGATTAAGAAAAGTAAGCTCTAACCTTCTTGGGTATTCAGTTACTAATTCGATAATATTAACAGTCTAATATCGTTGACAAGATCCCAAGTACAACAAATAAGGCATGCTAGTGGGTCCTAGACTACCCAGACACAAGCATAATAGTAGCTACGCGGAATCGCGTCATCTCGTACGTATGTAGGCCCCACAAATAGTAGCACTCATTCAATTGGTTCACCTACGGGTGTCACACCTCCTTTTTCCACTACCCCTGGGATTAATGAAAGGGTAATAAGGGAGTTTCTCCAACTAAAGTGACATTATTCGGTTTTGGGATTTATTATTATTTTTCAGAGTCGCCACCCGAATTTTTGACGATGCTCCGGGACACCGTTTTATTGAAATCCCAAACCGAGAAAATTTAGACTCTGTTTTAAATTGTCTGCGAACTAGAAATCCGGATGAGAAATTCTGTTAACCCGGGAGAAGGTGTTAGGCACTCCCGAATTCTGTGGTTCTAGAACGGTCGTTTAACTATTAATATTTGGCCTGATTATCTAATTATTTACATATTTTAAATTATTGTGCATTTAGCCCTTTTAATTTTTAGCCGCTTTTAATATTTATGGATTTATCTTGGAACAAGTCACGATGGCGTGCACTTGTTATTTTTGGACATATCGTAACCGCGCCACATGAAATGCACCCGTGATTACGACATGTGATTTTATTATTGTTTTGAGTTAGAGTCGGGGATATGAGTTGCCACACCCGAATGTAGATTACGTAGTCAAGACTATGGTCGTGACGGTTTTGTAGTGCCTATTTGAGGCGATGTTTGATTATTCTCTAAGTTTTGGAATTTTATCTAAGAGAGGTATTTTTAACTTACGGGATAGGTATATAAACCACTTTTGATATTTATGGACTTATCTTGGAACAAGTCACAATGGCGTGCACTTGTTGTTTTGGACACAACGCAACCGCGTCACATGAAATGCACCCGCGGTTGCAACATGTGATTTTATTAATTATTCGAAGTTATGGTCGGGTCACATGAAATGTACACCCGAATTGGAGATTGTGTGTCATGACTATGCCACGGGAACCGTACCCATAACCGTGATGATTTATTATGAATCACGCCTAAAACAAACTACGGTGTTCAAAATTGATTATTCAGAACGATTTGGCCAAGGAAGCTTTTGACTGTCAGGGAAGAATATAGCAACAAAAAATCAAATTGAATAGTTCGTCATTAATTAGCAAGAGCACATGATTATATTTTACTACAACAACCTTTACTCAAGATGGGCAAACCCATAATATAATTCTATTACACCAAATAACTCAATGTAAATTGTTCATTTTTTGTGTTGTTGTATCATTTACTTGTAAACAAGTTAAACTATTGAAATGTTACTTCAACTTGGAGAATACAGAGGAATATGCAATGGGAGAGATGGATTAGGAAACAAGACCATTATGTTTCTTTTGGATTGTACTGAAAACAATATTTCTGAAGACATGTTTGATGCACACTCTCTGCCGCTATTTGCATATGTAAATTGGGTGTTTCATGTCACTTAGGTGACACTTCTGTCCAAGTGTTCTTCTAATTCAACTCAACCAAACGAACAGCTTACAACAACATGAATCCACATAAACCATATCTAACATGAAACAAGATAATATGACTATTAATGAAAGCAAACAACCACTTAAAATTTCAGATTGATTTAACAGTTAAACAAACAAATATCACATATGGGAAGCTCAAAATATTGTTATCACGTAAGCAGTAAAACGGAAACAAGCGACATAAAACAAAACGATTCAAACACCCACGACACAAGATCTGAAAATTGGAAGATAAGTAAAGTTAGAGGATGACCTTTTAATAGCAGCTTTCTTTATTTTTTAAACATGAAGAAACTCCATTGAAGGTAAGATCTTTGAATTAACGACCAAAACAAACTGGCCAAAACTTGAGCTAAATGTACGGAGATCTCGAACCAAGACCGGAGCTCGAACGACGGCGACGAACTCGACTCGATCGGAACAGAATATCACCGTGCAAATGACTTGACAGTGGCTATTTTTGCGACTGTTTCGGCTGACTCCAGGCGGGGTCTTGTGTGCAGGTTTTGGTTAATATCTCTTAGATATTATGGTGGTATTTGATATTTTTGGAAAAATTCCGGGGACGACAGCAATGGTGGTCGATTCTTGGAGAAGGGTGGTGGTTTTTTGAGAGGTCGGAGTTGGGGTGGTGTGGTTGAGCAGCAGCGGTTTCCTTTTCTTTCTTTTTTTTGTAGTAGAAGAAGAGTTTTTGGGGTTTGTGGCGGAGATGGGGTGGCGTGGTTGAGCAGCGGCGGAGTGGGGGTCTGTAGATGATCGACGATGACAGGGGTGGCTGGGAGATGGGTGGCAGAGGCGTGAGGAGAGGAGATGAGAGGGGGAGGGTGCCGCTCGGTTGTTGTTTTTTTTTCAAATAGGGG
>ML435087.1:0-16747 GCA_005239525.1 Nicotiana knightiana | reverse complement strand
AAAATGGGGAGGGTGTGGGGGAAGACGTGAAGGGAGTGGAGTTGAGAGGTCGCCGACTTCTGCTTCGTGGAGTGAAGAAGAAGTTCAGGGGGTCGTTTGGGTGGGGGATGCGAAGAAGATGATTTCGAAAAGGGGAGGGGTCTGTACTGTAAAGCTTCCCTTTTTGGGTCAGATGGGGGGGTGTCCTCCTTCTAGCTCATTGTAGGCATTACCTATAATATAGGTCTAGGTTTTAAGTGTATTTTTCGTGTATTTGCTAGTTAGTCCCTAGGTCTTTTTGTGTTAAGTCCTTAGGGTCTTTTTATTTATTTTTTGTCCCAAAGACGAGTCTAGAAGGGTCCCTAAATTACACAATGTCTTTTAAAATAAGATAGAAAAGCTACACAATGTCAAAGCTAATCCTAATTAATTTAACTAAACATGAGACTATTTTTGTGTTTTCGAAAATTATATAAAGATAAAAATATGGTACTATTTTTGTATATTTTTTTTAAATTTATGAAAAATACATAAACTAAAATTATTATTATTTTTTTTTTGTAATTTTCATTTTTTTTTTGTAATAAAACAAAGTAAAAGAGTCAAGATGAGTTGAAATAGCTATATTAAACCTAAACTAAGTATTTAAATGCTAAAATATGTAAAATCTTGGGGAGGGTAAAAAATCACATGTCTACAACGGGGACAATTCCCCCTCACAAAGTTAGAAAGTAGACTTACCTCGATCCGAAATTCCGTAACCGGCTTCCAAGCCCTTTCAACGACTCCAATTGATGCACAACGTCCCAAAACTACCAAATAACGGGCAAACCAATGAAAATTCACTCTAATACTTGTAACAATTCAAATTATATAAATTCCCAACTCCATTCGAAAGGTCAACCAAAATTCCCTCAGGTCCACGTGCCCGAATTCCAAAATTTTTTGAAGATAATGATTACCCATAGCCTCACAAACTCAAATATATGATTTTCTCTCAATTCCATGCCCAAATTCGTGGTCAATATTCAAAAATATCAAATTCTAGGTTTTTCTTCAAAATCTCAATTTCTACTAATTTCCATGGCCAAATCTATATACAAACCTTGTATTTAACTTAAGATGAGTAGGAACAACTTACCTTGACATAGATGATAGAAATCCCCTCTTGAAGCTCTCAAAAAATCGCCCAAGCCAAAAGAAAAATAGAAGAAAATGATCCAAGTCCGTTTAAAAATAGCACACTGCCCAGTCGATCCTCCTATGCGATCGCATGACATCCTTCGCGATCGCATATGCCAACCTTGCTGCCTCCCTGATTCCTTCTGTGCGATCGCACTACGACTCCTGCGTTTGCATAGACCAAAGCAGCAGCAGCCTGCCAACATGCTCTATGCGATAGCACACACAACCCCGCGATCGCATAAGCCAAAATTCAGCAGCTTCCAATTTCCTCCTATACGATCGCACTCCCCTCCCTGCGATCGCATAAGACAAATTCAATCCCTCCAATTTTTCTTCTTCGCGATCGCACTCCTCTGGATGCGATCACAATGCACATCAGGGATACCAGAAAACAGCAGCAGCAAAACAGGAAAAAAAATGATCCGAAATTACCTCGAAACACACCCGAGGCCCTCGGGACCCCGTCCAATTACACGACTCAGTACCATAACATCCCACGGACTTGCTCGAGGCTTCAAATCACATCAAACAACACCAAAACTACGAACCGCATTCCAATTCAAACTTTAGGAACTTTGAAATTTCAAACTTCTACCTTCGATGCCGAAACCTATCAAATCACGTCTGATTGGACCCAAATTTTTTACACAAGTCACATTCGACATTACGGACCTGCTCCAACTTTCGGAATCGCTTTCCAACCCCGATATCAAAATTTCCACTTCCAGTCAGATTTCTCAAAAACTTTCAAATTTCTATCTTTAGCCAAATGACTTCAAAATAACCTACGGACCTCCGAATTCACTTCCGATCGCGCTCCCAACTTCAGAATCACCATACGAAGCTATTCCCAAGCTCAAAATCCCAAACGAACATCAATAACTCTGAAATGCTTTCCAACCCAAATTTATGAAATCCTTCTAAAATACTAACTTCCACAATATACGTCGAAACGCTCCCGGATTATCCAAAACCCGATCCGGACATACGCCCAAGTCCGAAATCATCATACGAACCTGCTAGAACCTTCAGATCCCAATTCTAAGGTCTTTTACTCAGAATCCCAATCTTAGTCAATTTCTCCAACTTAAGGCTTCCGAAATGAGAATTTTCTTTCCAAATTAACTCTAAACTTCCCGAAATTCAATTCCGACCCCACCTACAAGTCATAATACCGGAAACGGAGCTGCTCATGACCTCAAACTGCTGAACGACGTGCTAGAACTCAAAATGACCGGTCGGATCGTTACACCATCCTTTATAAGTAGGATTAAAAACTCTTCTAGTATAATGCACAAAGTGAGGGTTAGAAGGAAAACTATAGGGTAAGCACATAACAGTTACCATTTTTGCTAATTCTTCACGATCTTTATTTGGATCGTAATATAAAATGCCACCGGTAACAGCATTAATTCCCGGTTGAACTAGATTTGACCCGGTACTAGGGTTAACCTGAGTACCTACACTTGTCCCCTCTTGCGCAGCTTCCATTTGAAGAAATCTAGATTTATCTCTAGGTTGTGTCTTTATGTGTCTAGTCAAACTACTCGTACCGCTATGGTCTCCAGTAAATTTATGAGTCATCAAAGTCCCACAAGTTTTACACTTAGCCTTATTTTGATCTCTTAGTTGAATAAAAAAGTTCCAAACAAGAGATGTTTCGCACCATCTAGAAGGTTGTCAATTAAAAGTAGAGGTTACTATAGGTGGGTCAGGCGGGGCATTATTTGGATTATTATCAGTTGGGTTAACTTCAACAACAGGACTAGTAGGTGTATCATCTAAATCATCATTTTCCTCATCATTTTCATTGATAGTTGGATTACCATAAAGAGCATTCATTTATTCGTCATTTAATTGTTTACCTGGTGCAATATCATGGTAAAATTGACTATCGGAAACCCATTAGGGTTCAAAAATAGTATACTATTACGATGCCCTCGATTGGCGATCGAAATTGAAAACAAGGGTTATCACTATCAAGAATAACATGTGGAGGAGGACGGGTAACAGGTTTGGGTCGGGGAGCGGGGGGAGGAGGAGTAGCTTGGCCACTAGATACACCAATTTTAGATTTTCCCTTACCACCAAACATTTTTTTCAAAGAAATATTCATATTAATTATAATTATACAAACTAAAACAAACAAAAATATAATATTAAAACTTAAGAGTTGGAACGAGTTTACCGAATTGACGAACAACTTCTTGAAAATTGTATATCGTTGAAGACCTGAAGACTTGAATACTTCAATTCACCAACTTCACAATTTTTCACAAATTGCAATTATAAAGTAAGAAATTATAGAAGAAAATTAGAGAGAGATTGATGATTTTGTGAGTAAAAATGAAAGAATGAGGGGGTATTTATAGTTGATAATAGGGACAAAGTGTAATTATAGAAAGTTTGGGGGGCAAATGGCTATTTTTGAAAGTGCCAAACGGCTAAATTGGCAGGCCAACGGCTATTTTTTAAACTTCCAACTGTTGACCAATTTTAAAATTTTTTTTTTCTTGAAAAATAGTCGTTAGGCCCGGTTGAACCGGCCCAGGCCTGCCAGCCGGTCTAGGGCTAAAGGGTCCCGGGTTCGCGGCCTCCCCATGCTGGACCGGCCCACAGTGGGCTCTTATGACCGCTTGGGCTCGGACCATACGGGCCAGCCCGTTTATCCCAAAGCCCATGTGGGCTCGCAGGCCTGGGCCGGTCCCAAGATGGGCCCGGACCACAATAAAGCCTTAGCCATACTTGTTTAGAGATCATGCCTATAGGATTTTCCCGATTGTTTGATTCTGTATTTTTACATTCTCATACTAGAGATCCTGTTTATAGGCTTTTCCGTTAATTCTGCATTTGAAATCCTGTTCATAGGATCTTACACATATTTTTAACTCAATGTGCATTAGCGACCATGTCTATAGGATCCTATTTGTTTGAAATAATGATCTTTCCTGGCAATCTGCTTAATGTCTGCCCACATATGGTTAATAGATATCATGCCTATAGGGTGAAATCAGTCTCAAACCTAGAAATCATGCCTATAGGATTTAAAGCTAATAGATATCCTGCCTATAGGGTTAAATCAGTCTCAAACCTAAAAGTCATGCCTATAGGATTTAAAGCTAATAGATATCATGTCTATAGGGTGAAATCAGTTTCAAACTTCGAAATCCTACCTATAAAGTTTAAATCAGCTTCAGACTTAGAAAACATGCCTATAGGATTTAAAAGGAATAAAAAGCTGTCCTTATGAGTTAAAATCGGTGCTACACTTAGAAATCCTATTTATAGGCCTGTAATTAATAAGCTCGTAGAAATCATGCCTATAGGAACATGTTGGTCAGCTCTGAATTCGTTCGCTACTGTCAATCACTTAGGCAATATATTTGTAGGACTTAAAAATGATTCTGGGCTTATAATTGTGACATAACTGCCTGAAGTGCCCAGATTCATGCTGAATAAAGTCAGTAGGAAAACAAATAGGTGTTAATGCTCGCCTATTGACTGTCTCTGCATTCTACATTCCCACATAGATATTCTGTCTATATGATTCCAAAGTAATAAAGTTGGCGTGCTTTTATTGTCTATGTGCGGAGGTCAATATGAGCCCATACTTGTTCCTTATCTGAAAGTCCTATCTATTATTGTTTGTCGCCTAGATTTCACATTTCTAATATAAGTTGGTCTAGAACTATCCCAAATAGAGGTCCTAATGCCTCCAGGGCCGTATGTAAGGGACGGGTAGTGCACGCATAAGGAACGAGCTAGAAACTGCTAGAACGCTTAAGTAACAACTTAAAGATAGTAATTGGGTAGTAAGGAGATGATAGCCCATGCGTTAATATTATGAGTGACACCCCAACTTGAGGGAATCACAAAGTATTGTATGGAATGATCCTATAGGCTAAAAAACTTAGGACCCCCTATACTCATGTTTAGAATAAATTGGATATCGCATTTGGTCAAATTGTTTTTTCTTCTTCTTTTTTTTTTAGACTAATTCGCTTAATTTAAGTTCGGCCGGGACCCACCGTTGTGGACCTTGACGGGTGCCTAACACCTTGCCCTCAAGGTAATTTGAGCCCTTACCCGATCTCTAGTGATGTAAACTGGTTCTATGAGTTAATTGCTCTAGGTGCCCTAATGCACATTAATCCGTTAGGTGGCGACTCTCTCAATTCCTTACTCTCTCAAAAGGAGTTGTCCACAAAATGTCGAAACCCGATCTCGCGAGAAAAAGGGGGTGCGAAAGCATGGCGGCTCTGCTGGGGATATTTCTAGGCTCTTACCATAATGAACCTGCTTTTTTTAAATTAGTCTTTAAGCACGCCTTTATTATTCCGTCAATACTTGCATACCCCTTTTCCTTCCCACTTTATGTGGATTTATTTTGCCTATCTTCAGTTATTTACGATTTCTCTTTCTTGTTTTATTACTCTTTGATGTGGAAACTGACTTGTCTTATTGTTTTCTTTCTTAACTGTCTTTACAATTATTAAATACAGCATTTATCATTTTTCCATTGTGCAAATACGTGACAACGTGCTATTTTCTGTCGCATAAATCATACTCAACATCATATTCCACTCGTGCGTAATTGATACCATAGAAAGTGTTTGCACTCTTCTTATATCACCCTATTTGTATTTGGAAAGGCTTATTTATGGTCAAACTAGTCGATTAGCGGTGCAGTCAATATGTTGTCCATAATAACCCTTTAAGAAAATCCTTGTCCAAAGTCTATCGGGGTTTCCATAATCCCAACGGATGCAACCACGATCTGTGCATTAATTTGGAAAAATAAGTGCCAATATGCTAATCATTAATGTACAAATAGTCGAATATGGAGGGGGAAAGGGTCTAACTCTATTTATTTTGCAGAAAATGAGGCACAAAGTCCCCAGGTTCGGCATGGTCCGTAACATACCACCATTGTTGCTAGATTGGTAGGAAAACCTTCTGTCAAGTGATAAAAACCATGTGAAAAGAATCCTTGGAAACCTACCTTCCTTATTAGATATCCAACCAAACAACATGTTGATTGAAGCTGCTACTATGTTCTGGGATGGAGAAAGGGCCGTATTCCGTTTTGGCAACATAGAAATGACCCTTATTTTGGAGGAACTAGGGGGATTCGCTAGACTACCTTGGGACAATCCTGATTTATTGGTGCCGGAAAATCACACTTCCAGAGGGTTTCTGAAAATGATGGGTTTGAAAAAAAATGACGACTTGGTATGTCTAAAGAAGTCCTATGTACCTTTTTACTTCCTTTATGAACGATACAGTCACAGAAAATCCTACTGTATCTTCCATGACGAGTTGTCCATCACTTCCTTGGGCTGGATTCATCGCAGGGTTTTCGTGTTTATCGTCTGCTTCTTGGGTATGCTAGTGTTTTCAAGAAAAAAAGACAGAATTCACACCAGACTGGCCATGGTAACCAAAGCTTTAATGAGGGGAATCAACAGACAAACATATACTATTGTCCCTATGATTATAGCAGACATATATCGGGCCTTGGATCGCTGCCAGAAGAGGTTCAAACACTTCGAGGGTTGTAATCTGCTACTATAAATTTGGTTGCTAGAACATTTCCAGAGAGGTCAATACCGCAAAGAGTTTCCGCGAAGACCGTGGAACGATCACATAGCCTTTCATCACCCCAAGAGAATGACCTTTATCCCATATAGGTTTGCTTAACCGGAGAATGCTACAGAATGGGTGCAATTTTTTGACAACTTGACTGAGGACTAGGTTCATTGGATGTTCGAGTGGTTCCCCATCAATGAGTTCATCATCCGATATAGGGATTCTCCACACTTGGTGTTGATTGGGTTAAAGGGTATACACCCCTATGTTCCTATCAGGGTCATGAGACAAGTTGGTAGAAAATAGATTATACCACGAGTCTCCAAAATGAGTCACTACAGGGCGGATTTCCTAGATGATGACATCCCATATAAATGTGAAGCTCAACATATGTGGAACTTGAAGATTATTGTGGAAAGGGACATCATCGAGCCGAATCGATATCACGCAGGGCATGTGTACTTTTACCCATCATGGTTGGAGGACTGCATAGCAGGAATAGTCGAGCCAGGGGTCGGTCAAGGGAACAGAGTCGTAGATGAGGTTGTCGAAGCACAGATGAAGTATAACAGACTATGCAAAAGGGTTTCGTGAGTCCGGGGCTTAGCATATGGAATGACACAAAAATGATGTGGAATTAATCAATGAGTGGAGGAAAATGGCTATCAGATCAAATGAAAGGCTAGAATATCTGGAGCAAGGTCTGATGGAGCTGGAAGGGAAAATGAGGAAAAGAGTAATAGATTGTCAGAATGCTGAAGGTATCGAAGGAGGACATCTCGTCAGGGCATACTTGCTGCTGGACATGCGCGACATGGGGAACCTGATTGATGGAGCCAAGAGAACCAGGCCTGGAGAAGGTCTTTCTAGGACCAAGTGTATTGGGCTTATTTGTTTTGGTTTTCAAATGTTATAAGGCCAAATGCCATTAGTGACTTACCTTATTGTCATTTTAGATTCGTCTTATTTATTGTTTTAATGAAATGAGGAAATTATTGGCATTAAAATTCTCTGAATCTACTTGTCGCTAGGCCTACCTCGGGCACAATGAGGCTCCCAAATTAGGATGTGAATTCACATTCCAGCAATATGTGTTTAAATACTACAAATATTTTTTAGAACTCTCTCTAACTTGGTTACCTTTTGTTTTCTTTCTTTTTGATTATTCCCATTCCCTAAGGTTGTTTCACACATACTGGCATCATCAGCTTACCACACCAGATCCAGAGGCCCTCCACCTCTTCCTCCTCCAAGTGCATTAAAAGGCAAAAGGAAATCTAAGATGGATAATATGAGTGGCGACAACACCAACATGCTGAGAATGTGGAAACTTCTGATGGTCAGAGTACTCCGGCACCAAATGACACGGTCTTGCGGCTTGAAAAGAAAATACTTGAACTACAAGGTGAGCTTGAGCAGGTCGGTAACTTGGAAAACCTCTCCCTCACACTAAATGTCCCGGATATCAACCATTTGAATACCCAAAACTCAGTACCTCCTCAGAATACACCCAACCAACGCCCGCAGAATCCTCCCGCACCCCACCAATATACAATCGCTCCTCGAAATCCTTTACCCATACCTACATCTCCTCAACATCAGCATCTCCCGATTCAATGTCTGCAAACCACTTATCACACTCCTCAGAATACCCCTCAGCCTACCCCCGATCCCTAAAATTAAACCATGATCACCATTACACCCAAACTCCTGGCATTCACCAAAACAACCCCATATACGTGGAAACCTTACCCCACTCCGCTCAATCAATCTCATATACACTAGAATCCACCGAAAAGGACCTACTCATTAAAAACATGGAAGAAGAGCTCAAGAAACTCACAAGCCGAGTTCAGGGGGTTGAAGGAGGCAAAAGAATCGAGGTTTGAATTATTAGGATTTGTGCATTCAGCCAGATGTGGAACTGCCGGAGGGTTACAAACCGCCCAAGCTCGAAATGTTTGATGGAACGGGTGACCCCAAAGTTCATCTAAGGACTTATTGTGACAAGTTCGTAGGGGTCGGAAAAGATGAAAGGATTCGAATGAAGCTCTTCATGAGAAGTCTTACCGAAGATGCCCTGTCCTGGTACATAAGTCAGAATCCTAAGAAGTGGGCTAATTAGGTGAGCACGGCGTCCGACTTCATGGACATGTTCAGATTTAATACGGAGAATACGCCGGATGTCTTCTAAATCCAGAACTTGAAGAAGCAGCCAACTAAGACTTTCTACGAGTATGCTACTCGGTGGAGGTCGGAAGCAACCAAGGTTAGACCAACATTAGACGAGGAACAGATGAACAAGCTCGTAGGGGTTGGAAAGGACGAAAGGATTCGCATGAAGCTATTCATGAGAAGCCTCACTGGAGATGCCCTATCTTGGTGCATAAGTCAAAATCCCAAGAAATGGGATAATTGGGTAAGCATGGCATCGAACTTCATAGATAGATTCAGATTCAACACGGAAAATGCACCAGACGTCTTCTATTTCTAGAATCTCAAGAAGAAGCCCACTGAGACTTTTCGCGAGTACGCTACTCGATGGAGGTCAGAAGCAGTGAAGGCTAGGCCGGCATTAGATGAAGAGCAAATGAACAAGTTCTTTGTCAGGGCTCAGGATCCACAATATTATGAAAGGTTAATGGTAATCGAGAATCAAAAGTTTGCCGACATCATCAAGCTCGGAGAAAGGATCGAGGAAGGTATCAAAAGTGGAATGGTGACAAATTTTGAGGCACAGCAGGCCACAAATAAAGCACTACAATCAGGTGGCATATCAAAGAAGAAAGAAGTGGGAACAATAATGGTTGCCCAAGGTCCAAAATCTCAATTTGTGTACTAAACACCTCCACCCACATACCAACCTTCACCTCCTAGATATCCTCAACCCGCTACCGCCTACCACACATATAATACCCAACCAGCCTATTATCATTCACGTCCAGATCGTCCAAATTATCAAAAACCCGAGCCCAATTTTGATCGCAAACCACCCAGGAAATACACCCCTATTGCTGAACCCATGGACCAATTGTATGAAAGATTAAAATATACTGGATATGTTACCCTTATTCCGGTCGTGGCTATGGAAAACTCGTCACAATGGGTCAACCCAAACAAGACGTGTGCATACCATTCTAGTATGAAGGTACATACTATTGATGAATGCCGCACCCTCAAAGATAAGATCCAAACAATGATTGATACCAAGGTCATACAGGCAAAAGAAACCACACCCAACATCTGCAACAACCCCCTCCCAGATCATAGGGGTGAAGGAGTCAATTTAATAGAAATAGATGAAGAATGGGATCCCGAGGGATCAATCAAACTCATTCGGGAAGGTGATGATCCTAAGAAGCCGGCAGTCACGCTCAAGTACAACCGCCGGTCAAAGTTGAGGCAGCCGCATCGGTTCCCTTTGAAGTAGAAATGACACCACCTGCTCTCTTTGAGGTAGAAGTATGCACACTTTGCACTGTGACGGTGACATCCACACCACCTTTCAATTCCAATGATGTACCTTGGGATTATGTTGCCGAATCTAGGAGAAAAAGGAAATAAAAAATGGAAGATTCCTGCGCTGCACAAGGAATGACTAGAACGGGCAGAACTTACACACCTAAGCATTTGAGAGAGACGAGTAAGCAAGCTTAGAACAAACAACCTGTCGTTGAAACTGGTCCAGGAAACCTTTGCAGGAAAGTACAAGCAAGGGTGTATTCTGTTGTTGATCATATGAATAAGACTCCCACCCAGATATCCATCTTATCGTTGCTACAAAATTACGAAGCACAAAGCAATGCTCTGATGAAGGTACTGAATGAAGCATATGTGCCCAACAACATTACTAGCGGAGAAATGGCCAACATGGTGGGACAAGTGTTGGAAAGACATAAGATCACCTTCCATGAAGATGAATTTCCACCTGAAGAGTTAAGCCACAATAGGGCACTGCACATCACAGTGCAATGTGAAGATAAGTTCATTGCCAGAGTTCTGATAGATGGAGGGTCCAGCCTCAACATTTATCCGCTGACAACTCTGAAAAGGTTGGGCAAGGGCCTACATGAAATACGAGCAGGATCTATGAACATGAAAGAATTATATGGGTCACAAAGATCTACGATTGGAGAAACCAACCGATGCTTGCAAATGGGTCCTACCTGGTTCTATGTTGAATTCCAAGTGCTAGACATATACGCCTCCTACAATCTGTTGCTGCGACAAACTTGGATACATGCCGTTGGAGCTGTCGCATCCACTTTGCACCAAGTGGTAAAATTTGAATGGAACCATCAAGAAGTGATCATCCATGGAGATGGGAGCAACCGCATTTACACCAGTCAGACTGTTCCGGTGGTAGAAAACAAAAGGAAGTTAGGTGGAGAAACCTACCATCGTATCGAACGTGTTAACGCTATTGAGAAAGATAAATGGTGGATTAGAAAATAGAGAGCATACTAGCATGGGCAGGGTATGAACCTGGCAGGGGGCTTGGTAAAATGCCTCAAGGTATCTCCAAACCAGTACAACTGAAGCACCATGGCAGAACCTTCATGCTCGGATATCAGTACATCTGGCAGGAATATCGAAATTGGTCATCACCATGGCCTTGTCCATACTATCCTCTTGAGCAACCCGTGCGGCACCTGAATCAGGCCTTCCATCAGGCCGATACAGTATGGGGATCAAAGAAGGAAGAAGCGTTGGCAGCATTGAGGAATTTGTTCCTGGAAAATGATGGTATGGATCGTTGTGTAATAATTGAGGAAGAGGAGGAGGAAGGCCCTACTATCCAGACAGTGGAGAGGGGAGCATTCCTCATGAACTGGACTGTCAAACCATCAAGGGCCCAACGAGTCCCGGGGTAGCAAGGCTGATAGCATTATTTATTTTTGAAAATGATTTCCTCTTTTGCATTTTTTTTTAAATAATATTTTCAGTGTTCCATTTCGAAAAATATTATTTGAGTTATTGAAATCGTTTTGTTTGACGCTTTAAATGGCTTGATATTTTATTATTACTATTTTTCTTTCATATCTTTATTCCTACAGCATTACTATTTCTTATCTTGATGAACCAATGACTGTGACATGTAATGAGACAACACAACAAAAGGACAGTGACTTGGAAAAAATAGAAGATGAGGATGTAATACCTGAGGAAATTGTCAGAGAAGTGGAGAACTTTGAGAACAAGCCCAAGTCCAACATGGACGAGACTGAGATAGTCAACTTGGGAGATTCCGAAACCGTCAAGGAAACCCGCATAAGCATCCATTTGTCACCGTCAGAGAAAGAAGAATACACTCGGTTCATGGTCATACGACAATATGACAGGGTTGAGCACATCCATAATGGCTCACAAGTTACCTACAAATCCAATATGTTCGCCAGTGAAGCAAAAACTCAGGAAATTCAAGCCAGACATGAGCCTGAAAATCAAGGAGGAAGTCACTAAGAAGATCAAAGCCACGGTCCTCAGAGTAGTTGAGTACCCAACTTGGTTGGCCAATATTGTACCAGTTCCAAAGAAAGATGGGAAAGTTAGAGTCTGTGTTGATTATTGGGATCTAAACATAGCAAGTCCCAAGGATGATTTCCCGCTACCAAACATACACATTCTGATCGACAATTTCACCAAGCATGAACTCCAGTGCTTTGTAGATTGCTTCGCAGGTTACCATCAGATTTGGATGGACGAAGAAGATGCAGAGAAAACAACCTTCGTTACACCATGGGTAGTGTACTGCTACAAAATGATGTCGTTCGGTCTGAAGAATGCTGGGGCCACCTACATGAGGGCTATGACAATGATCTTCCATGATATGATACATAAATAAATAGAGGTATATGTTGACGACTTTCGCTCCTCCTTTTTCTCGCGAAATCGGGTTTCGACATTTTGGGAAAACTCCTTTAAATGGGTATTAAAAGAGAAGAGTCGCCACCTAACGATTTTAAGGTGCGTTTGGGTACCTATTTGCAAATGACTCTGTTTGACTAGTTTGCATCACCAGAGATCGGGTAAGGGCTTGAAATTACCTTGAGGGGAAGGTGTTAGGCACCTCTCGAGGTCCACAACGGTGGGTCCCGGCCAAACTCAATTTAAGCGAATTAGTCTTTAAAGGAAAATAAAACAATTTAAATAAAAAATAGGGAATACTTTATAACGGAAATTAAAGGGGTACTAGGTTTATTAGCCTATAGGATCACTTTTATGCAATATTCGGTAGCCTTCCTCAAATAGAGGTGTTACGCGTGGCATTATCGCATAGGTTATCATCTCCTTTATTACCCAGTTACTCTCCCCTTTCAATTATTATCTAAGCGTTCTAATAGCATCTGATATGTATCCTATNAGCACAAACATAATGTATAACAATTTTATTAAACTGAAGTTGTGAGTATGCATCACTTTGCCTACTAATTTATTACTTACTGAATCTGGGCACGTTTACAAGCAGTCAAACAAGCACAGTTTTAAAACTCAGGATTTAATTATCCTACAGGCTTGGCTAAGTGATAACCGGGCAGAATCCTATGGACATGATATCTAAACTATAAATCAGTGATTGATTTTAACAGGAAGATATCATCTTTTAGATCCTATAGGCATGCTTTCTATGTGCTGAAACTGATTACAAGCATTATTTCCTATAGACATGATATCTAAACACAGGAACTGATTTTTACACTTACTTCCTATAGGAATGATGTCTAAGTGTCAAGATTGATTTTTGATATGTGTGTCCTATAGGCATGATGTCTAAGTACTGAAACTGTTTTTACACTTATTTCCTATGAGCATGATATCTAAGTGAGCGGAGATGTTAACAGAATGTTAGACAAGTTTGATAATTCCCAAAGAAGATCCTACATGCATGGTTTCTAATGCACATTGAGACTTGATAATATGCATAAACATGGATTTGGATGCAGAATTGATAAACATCCTATAACAAGATTTCTAGGATGCAGATGTGAAAATTCATGATCACAAGTAATAAGATAAGTCCTATAGGCATGGTCTCTAATTGGACAGCCATACAGAAATTTAAAGCATATTAGTACAGGAATCATGAATTGACTAGGAACATGTTAAGTTTAAAAAATACATAAACATGGTAAGGATTGAAGCATGCTAACTGAGAAAAAAGAAGACAAGTATAATGGATCAAATCGGAATATACTAACCATACTAACATATAGGACAGGACAAGTTAACAGGAATTAAGTCATGCTGATCAAGAGCAATAAACAGGAAGGACATAGGTTCAACTACATAGCACATTGAGTATGATAACAGAAATAGGAGCATACCAATTAAGAAGTAGTAAACAGGAAGATGAAAGCAAGTAAAATCCAAGGGTCTAGCTTTGACGGCTAGACAGAGCAGCAAAATAGAAATAGAAAGACTACAATTGAGAGTGTAAGAGTAAAGTTTTGTGTGTGTTTCTGTATTTTTCTACGAGTGTTCGTGTGTTTGAAAAAAATCAGAATGAGGGTTTATATAGCACTTAGCAGGGTAAAACAAATAAGGCAAAGAATAATTCAGAGTTCACAAATAAGGCAGGCAAATAAAATCAACTAGTTAATTGGGGTCTAAAATCGATCAAATAATTCAACAGAATCCGGAAAATACCCCTTAAATTGGGGAGAATCAATTAACAGCCAAGTTACGGATTTAATAGGATAAAAAAATCAATCAAAGACCATCTAGGGGTTGGTTAAGGCAATTAAATCTCATAAATCATGCTAATAACCCAATTAAGGCAAGTAATACCAATCATGAGTCACCAATAAGGAAAAAAGGTAAAAATCACATAAAGTAGCAATCTCAGCAGAAAAAATATAATTTCGAACCCTAATTAAGCAATAAATTCAGTTAATCTCTTTTTAATTGATAGAACTAAGGAATAACGGGAAAAATATCAAAATAAACAGTGAAATAAGTAGAAACCCTAGGAATTAGAACATAGATATGAAAACCAATCAAGAAAACAAAGAGAAACGGATTTAAACATTCAAATTCTTCAGAAAAGTTTTGAAGAAACGCAAAGAGATGAACCCTAGTTTTTGAGAAACACTAAAATTGGTTAATAATAAGGCAAACCAGAAGGTTTTTAAAGAGAAATACCAGATAAACTTAAAATCATCTCATATCTACAAGGATCTGAACAGATTCAAGTAGAAAGAGACTTAGGGTTTTGAAAAATGGACCGAGGGAGAAGAAAATCCGGTTTGGAACCATAGATTTAAGCCATAAACATGAAGATAGTAGTACTCACAAACACGAAGATGAAACCAAGTAGGTTCATCGAGAAAATGAAAGGCTTAGACCGAATCTGAGTTGAATCTCTTCGAGATTCCTTCAAATAACAACAAAATCGAATAACCAGTAAAGTTAGGAGGCCGGCTGGGGCCTAAAATCAAAGGGAAACCTCATAGATTGAAGGGTTTCCGATGATGACGGCTAGGGTTAGGGGAGAACTTGAGAGAGATAAGAGAGGAGGAAGGATCCAGGGGCGGCGGGGTTGAAGAAATGACTAGGGTTAGGGATCGTTTGGTGTTAATAAAAAAAAGGAAATGATCTTGGACCGTTGATCTTTTGAGATCAACGGCCAGGGTTTGATATGAGGGGTTGGGCGGGTTTAAGAATTGGGTCAGGGTTATTTAAATGGGCCAGGGTGGTATTTTTGGCCAGGTCCGACAATGAAATCAAATTAAAAGAGGCTATTTGTTAAATACCCTATTGATTTGATAAAATAATTTATAAAATAGCTAATAAATGATAAAAAAAATCTATTCATGTATAAAATGATTTAAAATAACTACTTAATATTATAAAAATACAAAAATGTCATTTTCTTGTGAAATAAGGTAATTATGCACTTGTGGGCTATTATTGCAAAGTTATTGCAATTATAACCCTAAAAGTGTAAATATGACTATTCATGAAATAATTAAAGCTTAATATAAATATAATAATAAAATTAAGCAATAAAATTGTCATAGAACCATTTGTGCTGCAATTAGCGATTGTTTATGTAAAAATACTGGGATAAATTAATTAAAAATCCTTAAGAAATGCAGAAATTATGAAAAATAAAATATTAATTGATGCTCATGCATTGTTTTGAAGATATATATGCATTTTGAAAATAATATAGGAAAAAATTGGGTATCAACAGCTGCCATTCTTTACCCATGAAGGATGAAAGAGTTGTCGGGTAAAGATATGATGGCCAATTTTTGACCGGATAGAGCGACCTGAGAGATATAGACCGCACTCTGGTTTCCGAGCTTCCAACATATCCCTGGTTTTATAGGAATCAGGCCGTGTGTAGTTCTGGATTCACCGGTGAAATATACCGATGGAGTTATCACAAGAACGAACACAAGGTTTTGAATAGGTGAAATGGTTACGGTGAGCAGTCAGGTTTGAAATAGTGTAAAAGAACTGGAGCGGGATTGCTCCCGTAAGGGATTCGCATGCCATGAAATGGTGTTCTCGGGCTATGAAAATGGTGCCTCCAAACCATGACACCTTTGAATAATGATATGTGAGTTTTGAGAGATCCTCAGTCCATGACATGATGTCTTCCGGCTATGAAGATGATGCCTTCAAACTATGATGCCTTCAGACAAGATGGCGATATTTCATCCCATGAGGTGCAAAGACATTATGCTAGGAGCGACAAGACAAGACTTAGTCTTGCATGGAGTTAAGGGAAGAGCTTAGCCCGGGAGAATAGAACAAATAATGCAAGGGAGACAATGCTTAGTCTCGTGCGGGATTCGGGATAACGCTTAGTCCCATGCAAAGAGAAGGAAATGCTTAGCCTTATGCAACATTCGGGACAGTGCTTAGCCTTATGCCAATAGGGAGGCAGGGCTTAGCCTCATGCAAAGTTTGGGACAGGGCTTAGTGATCACGCTCAACTATGTCTTATAAAAAGACTAAACGGGCGTTGCAAATATAAATTTGG
>ML435086.1:11458-66927 GCA_005239525.1 Nicotiana knightiana | reverse complement strand
ACTCAATATATGGTTGTTTCTTCAATTCTGTGTTTAATTGCTTAATTGTCTGGCCAGCAGTTAGGTTCTATATACTATCTATGTTATGCTTGGGAAAGCCGTATATAGATTAGAGAAGAATTGAAGAGAGCGCGATCTTAACCCTTCAGGGGAGCGGATTTGTGGTTAGGATAGGAATATACCTAGTTACCGTGCTTAATTAAACATCGTAATCTTAGTGCGTTCTAATAGATTAATTTCATAAGAATATAAGTGTTAATCTATTGGGAATAGGCGAGTAGTGCTTCGGGAGAAGGCTATGAGAGCGTTTATCGATTAATTAGCAACCATGAGTGAATTATATGAAGGGGAGAGTTAATTAGAATGCAATACGAGTGGTGAATTGATCACAACCCTGTAATATCTGCCTCTACTGAATACAAAACAATACTTTCGTACTTGATAATTAGTTATTCCATAGATTCGTAGTATAAATTAGTTACATTCCTGGATTTTATTTTGTCTTGATTTAATAACAATTAGAGTGATTCAGCAAGTAGTTTACGCAAGTCTCTGTGGGTTCGACATTCGATTTAAAATTATATTACTTGCTACGACCACGTATACTTGCGTGGGCGTTTGGGACCAACAGAGCTCCCAAAATATATTAGTTAATCTTAGTTAATAAGAATAAATTATTAAAGTGAACTAAATATTAAAATGAAAATATTTTTGGTATTTCTTTTTAACTGTTATAAATATTATAAAATACTAATAAGCGAAAAAAATTATAAAACTTTTTTTGTGTTTTTTTAAACTTAAGTTTTAAATTAAAACTAAAAATTGATAGAAATCCTATTAAAAATGAAAATAAGTAAATATTTTTAAAATACTACTTTGAAAAGTTGCGCGGGTAAAAAATTACGTGTTTACAACAATAATATTAATTCTCATTATTTCACCCAAACCTCCTTTAGAGGTGAGTTGTGTGGTATTGATCCAAGCATGCATTGCACGTCTTTATTCATTACTTTTATCATATATTTCCACATTCAACTTCAAGAATGGGTCTACATTCTCAATGCTTATCACACATCACATTCTCTTCAAGGAATGGATCATAATCAACGACGTGCTTTATTATTTTTCCATAACAATTTGATGGTAAACATTGCCTTTACCTTTTTGAAGGATATATTTTGAATACCATTATTGTTCTCCCTTTCATTATGCATAATGATGACTATTATTATTTTTCTATTTGTTACACCAATGTTCATTCGTCAACCACTTGTCTTCATTTAAATTTATTCTGCCATGCTACCATATTCACTTTAGGGAATGGAGCATAGTCAGTGGGACGAGATTTTTGTCTAAAACACATTTTTTTTTTTAGTCATCAATATGATGCATTAGGATTCGAACCCAATGTCTTACCATTATAAAAGCATACTAATCCATAAGGCATGAGACTTTAACCCAAAATCTTAATATCATGGTGCACCACCCTCATGGTGTGCTATGACTTGAAGGCATTTGTCATACCAACACAACTTTCAATAACTGTGCTTTACTAATATTTAAGAGAACTAGATACTACACTTCTTGAGTTGCTCAATAAAAGGCTTTGTTAAAGAAAATTTTCTTATTAATTGTAAAAGAAACTATATGGTAGACAATATATGCTGATCTTTTTAGTCATATAAATAAAAATTGCATAATCAAATTTCAATAGTTTAATGCAACGCATATACATTCTGGAAAATATGAAAAGTACACGTAAATCATATGTCTAATACCAAGAGATTGGATTTTATTATATCATGAAATAAGTTGTGTAACAACCATAAAAACAAGGAGTTATAATCTGTTGCTAGTTACTCTTAAAATATGAATGTGAAATATTGTTAATTTAGTAATTCAACATGTCACATATTTGACCACAAACATCGGGAAAATAACGAAGCAGAAAAAGAAAGTTATTCCTACAACATGAATATGCTATTGTATATTAATTCTGGGAAAATATGGTTCAATTGTTTAATGCATTTTTTTCCCGTGGTATTATGTTGTAATCCACCCCCAGAAACTTCAGTAAATCATTCTTTTTTTCTCCAATAAGCATAATAGCATATGAGTAGCAAGAGTTTGAAGACAAACCAGAACACCGTCGAATGGACATAAAAGATGAGTAGTTCGGTGTTAGCATTGACTTTGTGAAAGGCTTGAACAAACCTTGACTTATACAGTAAAAATTTATAGACATATGTAACTCAATTGGTTAGAGATCATGCTGATAATGTGTTAAGAAACTAAGCGAAAGAAAAGCAATAACATTAAACAAGAAAATAGATAAGAGATATATAGAGAGAGAGGAGAGATTCTTATTTCTTCCATGTATTCAAGTATGTACAATGTGATGTCCAAACCCTCTATTTATAGAATGATATAGGGATGCCATGAACATGGTATTAACTATTGGAATCATGGGGAAGATCATAGAGGAGGTTATGGAGGTGTGAGACTTACGTACAATCATAATGGTAAGAAGTAGTGGGAGGTTCGGGGCGTATGGCCGAACGTATAGGGTGTACGTCCGGGCGTTTGAGGCGCGTTTTTTAGTGATGCGTAAGCCCCCGAGACTTTGTCAAATTAAAACAAAATTTATTGAATAAGTCCTTCATATAATACCCAAATTCTCAAAAGTCAACATGGTAATTACTCAAAAGTTTTAAAAAGGAACTGAAATGTATTAAATTTAAAGGTCAAGAACTTTTTTATTGATTGAAGCCCTAATTCATGGTCTTTCCCAATTCTTTATCTTGTCCTCTATTCTGCTAGTATCTCCCAAAAGCAACGAATATTCAATTTTTTTTTACAAATACAGAGAGAACTACATTCTCCTTTATGGCAGCAAGTTCAACGTTCAAATTACAGGTTAGTCATCCTTTTTCTCCTCCATATAGAAAACTTTATTCTTTTCGACTCAAGTTAGTTATGCTTCTAAGTAGCGTATAATAGATTATTTTGACTAGTTTTTTGTAGGGGTGGAGCACAATATATATATATATATATATAATTTTCTTCAATATTTATGCAATTTACTGTAATAATATTGTTGGATTTGTGGCTCGGTGTCTCAACTCTCAGCAGGTTAAGTATGAGACTCAAAGACTGGGTGGCTTGCCTCAGATGTTAATATTCCAGAGTGGAAGTGGGAGCGGATCACCATGGACTTTGTAGTTGGGCTCCTGCGGACTTCGAGGAAGTTCGTTGATGTTTGGGTTATTATGGATCGGCTGACCAAGTCTGCACACTTCATTCCTGTTGGTACTACTTACACTTCTGAGCAGGTAACTGAGATTTATATCCGAGAGGTTGTTTGCTTGCATAGTGTCCCCGTTTCCATCATTTCAGATAGAGGTACTCGGTTTACAACTTAGTTTTGGAAGGCAGTGCAGTGAGGGTTGGGTACTCAGGTCGAGTTGAGCACAACTTTTCACCCTCAGACGGACGGGCAGTCCGGGCGCACTATTCAGATATTGGAGGACATGTTGCGCGCATGTGTTATTGACTTTGGGGGTTCATGGGACCAGTTTCTTCCACTCGTGGAGTTTTCATATAACAACATTCTATCAGTCGAGTATACAGATGGCTCCGTACGAGGCTTTATGTGGGAGGAGGTGTAGATCTCATGTTGGTTGGTTTGAGCCGGGTGAGGCTAGACTCTTGGGTACAGATTTGGTGCAGGATGTTTTAGATAAGGTGCAATTGATACAGGATCGGCTTCGCACGGCAAAGTCTAGGCAGAAGAGCTATGTGGACAGGAAGGTTCGTGATGTATCATACATGGTTGGGGAGAAGGTATTGCTGAAGGTTTCACCTATGAAAGATGTTATGAGATTTGGGAAGAGGGGCAAGTTGAGTCCCCGGTTCATTGGGCTTTTTGAGATGCTTCGGAGGATAGGGGAGGTGGCTTATAAGCTCGATTTACCACCAAGTTTGTCGAGTGTGCATCCGATATTTCATGTTTCCATGCTTCAGAAGTATGTTGGCGATCCGTCCCATGTTTTGGACTTCAGCACGGTTCAGTTGGAGGGTGATATGACTTATGATGTGGAGCTGGTGGCTATCTTGGATCAGCAGATTCAAAAGTTGAGGTCAAAGGACATAGCTTCGGTGAAGGTGCAGTGGAGAGGCCAGCCAGTTGAGAAGGCCACCTGGGAGACCAAGCCAGAGATGCGTAGCAGATATCCAAATCTATTTGAGACTCCAGGTATATTTCTAGACTCGTTCGTGGACGAATATTTGTTTAAGAGGGGGAGGATGTAACGACCCGGCCAGTCGTTCCGAGAGTTATAGCCCTGTTTTCCCCTTTTTCTTCTTTTTTATGAATTCTTCAACTATATTGTATGGTAGCGGGCTGGTTGGTTCGGGCCCGGAGTTGTTTTGGAGTGAAATAAGACACTTAGTCTCTTATTAGGAAGCTTAAGTTGGAAAAGTCAACCGGTAGTTGGCTTATGTGTCAACGATATTGGATTTAGATTTTTATGATTCAAATAGCCCCATTAGGTGATTTTGGACTTAGGGGCGTGTTCAGAATGTAATTTGGAGGTCCGTGGTAGAATTAGGCTTGTATTGGCGAAAGTTGGAAATTTGGCGGTTTTGGTCGGTAGTGGAAAATTAGGTATCGGGGTCGGAATGGAATTCCGGAAATTGGAGTAAGTTCGTAGTGTCTTCAGGCTATCAACTCAGCTCCTCAGCCAGTATGTGGAATAGCCAAAGAAGTACCAGTGAAGATGGGTCCTTACGAATGAAAGTTCAACTTGCGCGTGGTGATCATTAATGACTTCGAGTTGATAGTTGGGATGGAATTCTTGAGGCAAACGAATACCATACCCGTACCATATGCGCACATGCTTCTGATGATGGGAGAAAATGGGGCCAAACCCTGTATTATCCCGTACATTCCTATGAAAATGGCCGCTGAGAACATCTCGGCCTTACAGTTGAAGAAGGGAGTCAAAAGACATGAACCTACATTCCTGGCTACCCTATGCATTGAAGAGGTAGAACACTCATCAGGTCCCATCCCTACACCCGTAAAGGAGCTACTACTGGAATTTGAAGACGTCATGCCACAGGAGATGCCAAAGTGACTTCCGCCTAGGCGCACTGTGGACCATGAGATTGAGTTAGTGCCGGGTGCGAAGCCACCTGCTCGGGCACCTTATAGAATGTCAAAACCCGAACTCACCAAGCTTCAGAGACAATGGACGGAGATGCTAGACACAAGGATCATTGTACCCTCCAAGTCCCCATATGGGTCCCTTGTGCTTTTCCATAAGAAACATGATGGTATATCAGGCTTTAAATAAAATCACTCTGAAGAACAAGTATCCTATTCCACTCATGGCTGACTTGTTCGATAGATTGGGGAGTGCAACGGTGTTCACGAAAATTGACCTGAAGAGAGGGTATTGGCATGTCCGGATTGCTGAGAGCGATGAACACAAGACAACTTGTGTGACAAGATATGAGTCGTTCGACTTTCAAGTTATGCCGTTCGGCTTGACTAATGCACCATCTACATTTTGCACCCTGATGAACCAAGTCTTCCGAGAGTATATTGACGAATTCGTGGTGGTCTATTTGGATGACATTGTGGTTTATAGACAAAAATTGGAAAAACACCTGGAGCATTTGTGGAAGGTCCTAATCCGGTTACGGGAGCATGAATTATACGGAACGCTATCCAAGTGCTCCTTTTCTCAAAACTAGACCGACTTCCTCGTACATGTCATTGAGGAAGGGCGGATCAAGATGGACCAGCAAAAGATCCAAGCCATCACAGATTGGCCTCCACCCAAGGATATCCACGCCTTGAGGGCGTTCCTTGGCCTATGCAATTTCTATCAGCGATTTGTGAAGAATTACTCCCTTATCGCAGTGCCATTGACAGAACTCCTCAAGAAGGTCACGCCTTGGGATTGGAGTCCTAAACGAGCGGAGGCCTTCCACGCATTAAAAGTGGCTATGTCTAGTAGCCTCGTCTTGGCCCTTCCTGATTTGGCCAAGCCATTCGAGGTTCAAATGGATGATTTCGACTATGCTCTTGGCTGGGTCTTGCTAGAAGACGGGCATCTCGTAGCATACGAGAGCCGGAAGCAGAAGGATGCAGAGCGGAGCTATGCCGCCCATGAGATATAACTATTGGCTGTCGTTCATTGCTTACGCCTTTGGAGGCATTATCTGCTGGGATCCCCATTCGTGGTCAAGACAGACAACACGGTTGTTAGTCATTTCATGACCCAACTGAAGCTAAATGGCCGACAGGCCTGATGGCAGGAACTCCTAGCCGAATTTCACTTCAATCTGGAGTACCAAAGTGGGAAGACTAATCACGTTGTTGATGCGCTCAGTCGGAGAGCTAACCGAGCATCAGTGTGCCTACTCGCCACCCTAAGGGGGACTTAAGTAGCTACCACCATAAAATACTAGATACAAGATCTACTCATCAAGGATCCTGCTGCACAGTATTTGGTTGATCTAGTAGGACAGGGCAAACCTCGCCAGTTCTACATGGAGGATGGGCTCCTGAAGGTAAAAGAGAACCGACTATATGTTCCTAAAGGAGGAGATCTAAGAAGAAATCTTCTGGAAGAATGTCACGACATTCTATGGGCCGGCCATCCCGACGAAGAACGCACCATGGCATTACTCGCCGTGCATATTATGGGGCTCAAATGGCCGACGACGTCGCTTAGTATGTGAGGACTTGTCTAGTATGCCACAAGGACAAGTCTGACTGCTTGACACAAGTGGGACTCTTGGAAGCACTAGATGTTCCAAAGAAACCTTGGGAAAGCGTGTCTCTGGATTTAATTACCGGATTGCCCAAGGTCGGAGATCTCACAACTGTCTTGGTTGTGGTGGATCGGTTTTCCAAGTATGCCAACTTTATTGCAGCACCTCAATATATATCAGCAGAAGATACATCTCGACTCTTTTTCTCTCAGGTCGTCAATTATTGGGGTCTGCCCAAAGACATTGTTAGTGATCGCGATTCACACTTCACTAGCAACTTTTTGACCCAACTATTTAAGTGCCTCGGGTCAAAATTGAGTCATACTTCAAGCTTTCATCCACAATCTGTTAGCCATACGGAGCGGTTCTATGGTGTGTTAGAGGAATATCTCCGCCACTTTGTTACTGGATCGCAAAAGAATTGGGTGAATCTTTTGGATGATGCTCAACTGTGTTTCAATTCACAAAAGAGCTTTAGTACAAACAAAAGCGCTTTTGAAATTGTTACCAGACAACAACCGCTACTCCCACCCACCATAAATGCACCAAACATGTTAAAATCTCCTCGTGTTTCTAGCTTCTCAAAAGAATGGAAGCGAAATTTGGATAGTGCGGAGCTATCTTGTCAAGGCCCAAAAGTATATGAAAAGGCATGCTGAGCAGAATCGTCGCTTTGTTGAATACCAAGTAGGAGACAAAAAGTGATGGTCAAAATCCCAAAGCGGTACTTGTTTGCAGGGGTCCATGAGCCTCGCCTATTACAAAAATATATTGGACCTTTGTCCATTGAAAGGCGCATTAGGAAAGTTGCATACCAGGTGGATACCCCAGCTTGGTGGAAAATCCATCCCGTCTTCCATGTCAGTCTTCTGAAATATTATCGGGAAGACACAGAGGATCCTTCACGGAGCCAGCTCACAATACCCAGTATTCGAGGCCCTAATTCAACTGGGAAAATGCGTGATGAAGCTATTCTTGATGATAAAGTTATTCATGCCTCAAGGAAGGATCCCCAAGAGTTCTTGGTGAAATGGCAAGGGTGTGATGCATAGGAGAATACTTTGGAGAGGGGAACAAACCTCAAATCCTATAAGAGCCTAATTGAAGATTATTTTTCAAGTAGGGCGTCGAGGACGTCACCAACTCAGGTGGGTGAGAATATCATGGGCGGCTTTCCAGCCATGCCCCATGACCCCTTGGACGCGCCACGTGGCATCCTCGCAAGCCTCCTAATGCCTAGCGCCACAGAAGGCCCCGTGGTCTTGGATGCGCCAAGTGAGAAGCGCGCATGTGCCTTTCTCGCCCCACCGATATCCCTCGCTAGCGCCCAGCCGCAAGCAGCTGCCAGTCGTGATGCCAAAGACAAAGATGCTGAAGACGGACCTGTTTGTACCTTATAGGAAACTAAGTCCTTTTCATTGTAAATATAGAGTAGTTTTATTCCATGTACTTTCATTATTTTCCTCTAGCTTAATTAAGTCAAGTCTTGTAGCTTTGGTTTATTTTTTTAAGCATTATTAGGGGGGATCAAGCAATCAAAACTTTCTAGCAAACAATTATCTGTACTGGTATCTCTCCCCCTCGACACCGTGTTGCCTTATTTTGTAATAGCTTTCATTAATGCAATCAAGCTTTATTTCAATTCTCTTTATTGTTGTCTCAATTGTTCTTGACATTGATTTTCCCGTACGGCACTGACAATCTCGTCTAGCGTACAGAGCGGACCTCAGTTAGCGGACAGCAGCTGCACTGACATCGGTTGCTTAGCCGTACGTCGCCCCTCCGAGGAATATCAGGAAGGCGCCGCGTAATAGTTTGTATCAGAGCCTAGGCTCGACATCAGACGAGGGAACGCATTGCCATTACCACCATTTCAGACCATGGTGAATCATGGGGACCACATGCTAAAGAAGTAAAGAATTTCATCTTTGACATCGAGCAGTACTTCGATGCCGTGGGAGGCCTATAAGAAGCCAAGAAGGTAGCAACTGCTGCCATGTATCTTCAGGGTGATGCTAAGCTCTGGTGGAGACTGAAGTCTGAAGTTATCACGGCCGGTGAAGATGCTTTGGAGACATGGGAAGAATTGAAGGCAGCCATACGCCTACAGTTCTTCCCCAAGAATGTTGAGTATAATACAAGGAGAAAACTACAGGAGGTCCGACAGACCAGATCAGTGCGGGACTACGTGCGAGAATTCTCCGCACTCATGCTGAACATCCGTGACATGAGGGACAAAGACAAGCTCTTCACATTCCTGGAAGGGTTGAAACCTTATGCTCGCATGGAGCTTCAAAGAAAACGGGTAGATACCCTACCCAAGGAGATCCAAGCAGTGGAATGCCTAGGGGACTATCAAGTGGGAACTCGGAAGGATAGGCCTTAACCGCCTGTCCGAGCGGGATACAAATGAGGCGCGCCTGACAATTGTGGCCCTAGGAGAAGTGGGGGAGATCGGAGTGCACCCAAATCTAAGGCTCCCTACTCAAGCAGCAACATTGTTGCATCAAACAATAATGATCGAGGGAGAAAACCCTACTCAAGATGTCGTCATTGCGGCGGGCCACATTGGAACAACGAATGCCCACATGCACAGATGAACGCCTATCAAGCTTATGATGATGGGATGGATGACGAAGCAGACGATGTGGAGCAGACCGAACCAGTCAGTGCCTTCAATGCAACAGTGGGATCTTTTTCTAAGGCATTTGCGGGAACTAGTGCTGGTATCCGTAAGAAGAAGGACCCATTCCCAATCCCCAAGAAAGGGAAAAAGAAGACGAATGAAGGGACTCCTTTTAAACAAGAGAGGACCTTGATGCTCGTTGAACTAAAGGTAAGTGGCAATCCCATTCGGGCGATGATAGATACAGGTGCTACCCACAATTGCTTGGCCTCAACTCAGGTAGAGCGCCTTTACATAGTTGTTGGAAAGGACAGAGGTCACGTCAAGGCTATCAACTCACCTCCTCAGCTAGTGGGTGGAATAGACAAAGAAGTACCAATGAAGAGGGGTCCTTACGAAGGAAAGTTCAACTTGCACGTGGTGATCATAGATGACTTTGAGTTGATATATCGACTGGAATTCTTGAGGCTAACGAACAACACACCTGTACCATATGCGGACATGCTTCTGATGATGGGAGAAAATGGGGCCAAGCCCTGAATTATCCCGTGCATTTCCATGAAAATAGCCGTTGAGAACATCTCGGCTTTGCAGATGAAGAAGGGAATCAAAAGAATTGAACCTACGTTCCTGGCTAACCTATGCATTAAAGAGGTAGAACGCTAATCGGGTCCCATCCCTACACCCGTAAAGGAGCTACTGCTAGAATTTGAAGACGTCATGCCACAAGAGATGCCAAAGCGATTTCCGCCTAGGGGCACTGTGGACCATGAGATTGAGTTAGTGTCGGGTGCGAAGCAACCTGCCCGGGCACCTTATAGAATGTCACAACCTGAACTCACCGAGCTTCGGAGACAATTGACGAAGATGCTAGACATAGGGATCATTGTACCCTCCAAGTCCCCATATGGGTCCCTTGTGCTTCTCCATAAGAAACATGATGGTATATCGGGCTTTAAATAAAATCACTGTGAAGAAACAAGTATCCTATTCCGCTCATGGCTGACTTGTTCGATAGATTGGGGAGTGCAACGGTGTTCACGAAAATTGACCTGAAGAGAGGGTATTGGCAAGTCCGGATTGCTGAGAGCGATGAACACAAGACGACTTATGTGACAAGATATGGGTCACTCGAATTCCTAGTTATGCCATTCGGCTTGACTAATGCACAATCTACATTCTGCACCCTGATGAACCAAGTCTTCCGAGAGTATATTGACGAATTCGTGGTGGTTTATTTGGATGACATTGTGGTTTATAGCCAAACATTGGAAAAACACCTGGAGCATTTGTGGAAGGTCCTAATCCGGTTACGGGAGCATGAATTATACGCAACGCTATCCAAGTTCTCCTTTGCTCAAAAATAGATCGACTTCCTCGGACATGTCATTGAGGAAGGGCGGATCAAGATGGACCAGCAAAAGATCCAAGCCATCACAGATTGGCCTCCACCCAAGGATATCCACGCCTTGAGGGCGTTCCTTGGCCTATGCAATTTCTATCAGCGATTTGTGAAGAATTACTCCCTTATCGCAGTGCCATTGAACGAACTTCTCAAGAAGGTCACGCCTTGGGATTGGAGTCCTAGACGAGTGGAGGCCTTCAACGCATTAAAAGTGGCTATGTCTAGTAGCCTCTTCTTGGCCCTTCCTGATTTGGCCAAGCCATTCGAGGTTCAAATGGATGCTTTCGACTATGCTCTTGGCGGGGTCTTGCTAGAAGACGGGCATCTCGTAGTATACGAGAGCCGGAAGCAGAAGGATGCAGAGCGGAGCTATGCCGCCCATGAGATATAACTATTGGATGTCGTTCATTTCTTATGCCTTTGGAGGCATTATCTGCTGGGATCCCCATTCGTGGTCGAGACAAACCACGCAGTTGTTAGTCATTTCATGACCCAGCCGAAGCTGAATGGCCGAAAGGCCCGATGACAAGAACTCCTAGAAGAATTTCACATCAATCTGGAGTACCAAAGTGGGAAGACTAATCACGTTGTTGATGCGCTCAGTCGGAGAGCTAACCTAGCATCAGTGTGCCTACTCGCCACCCTAAGGGGGAGTGAAGTAGCTACCACTATAAAAGACCAGATACAAGATCTACTCATCAAGGATCCTGCTGCACAGTATTTGGTTGATCTAGTAGGACAGGGCAAAACTCGCCAGTTCTACTTGGAGGATGGGCTCCTGAAGGTAAAAGGGAACCGACTATATGTTCCTAAAGGAGGAGATCTAAGAAGAAATCTTCTGGCGGAATGTCACATTCTATGGGCCGGCCATCCCGACGAAGAACGCACCATGGTGTTACTTCACCGTGCATATTATGGGCCTCAAATGGCCGACGACGTCGCTCAGTATGTGAGGACGTGTCTAGTATGCCAGAAGGACAAGTCCGACCGCTTGACACAAGCGGGACTCTTGGAAGCACTAGATGTTCCAAAGAGACCTTGGGAAAGCGTGTCTCTGGATTTAATTACCGGATTGCCCAAGGTCGGAGATATTACAACTATCTTGGTTGTGGTGGATCGGTTTTCCAAGTATGCCAACTTTATTGCAGCACCTCAATATATATCAGAAGAAGATACATCTCGACTCTTTTTCTCTCATGTCGTCAATTATTGGGGCCTGCCCAAAGACATCGTTAGTGATCGCGATTCACACTTCACTAGCAACTTTTGGATCCAACTATTTAAGTGCCTCGGGTCAAAATTGAGTCATACTTCAAGCTTTCATCCACAATCTGTTAGCCAGACGGAGCGGTTCTATGGTATGTTAGAGGAATATCTCCGCCACTTTGTTACTGGATCGCAAAAGAATTGGGTGAATCTTTTGGATGATGCTCAACTGTGTTTCAATTCACAAAAGAGCTTTAGTACAAACAAAAACGCTTTTGAAATTGTTACCAGACAACAACCGCTACTCCCACCCACCATAAATGCACCAAACATGTTAAAATCTCCTCGTGTTGCTAGCTTCTCAAAAGAATGGAAGCGAAATTTGGATAGTGCGGAGCTATCTTGTCAAGGCCCAAAAGTAGATGAAGAGGCATGCTGAGAAGAATCGTCGCTTTGTTGAATACCAAGTAGGAGACAAAGTGATGGTCAAAATCCCAAAGCGGTACTTGTTTGCAGGGGTCCATGACCCTCGCCTATTACAAAAATATATTGGACCTTTGTCCTTTGAAAGGCGCATTAGGAAAGTTGCATACCGGGTGGATACCCCAGCTTGGTGGAAAATCCATCCCGTCTTCCATGTCAGTCTTCTGAAATATTTTCGGGAAGACACAGAGGATCCTTCACGGAGCCAGCTCACAATACCCAGTATTCGAGGCCCTAATTAAACCGGGAAAATGCGTGATGAAGCTATTCTTGATGATAAAGTTATTCATACCTCAAGGAAGGATCCCCAAGAGTTCTTGGTGAAATGGCAAGGGTGTGATGCATAGGAGAATACTTGGGAGAGGGGAACAAACCTCAAATCCTATAAGAGCCTAATTGAAGATTATTTTCCAAGTAGGGCGTCGAGGACGTCGCCAACTCAGGTGGGTGAGAATATCATGGGCGGCTTTCTAGCCATGCCCCATGACCCCTTGGACGCGCCACGTGGCATCCTGGCAAGCCTCCTAACGCCTAGTGCCACGGACGGCCCCGTGGTCTTGGATGCGCCAAGTGAGAAGCGCGCATGTGCCTTTCTCGCCCCACCGATATCCCTCGCTAGCGCCCTGCCGCAAGAAGCTGCCAGTCGTGATGCCAAAGACAAAGTTGCTGAAGACGGACCTGTTTGTACCTTGTAGGAAACTAAGTCCTTTTCATTGTAAATATTGAGTAGTTTTATTCCATGTACGTTCATTATTTTCCTCTAGCTTAATTAGGACAAGTCTTGTAGCTTTGGTTTATTTTTTTTAAGCATTATTAGGGGGGATCAAGCAATCAAAACTTTCTAGCAAGCAATTATCTGTACTGGTATCTCTCCCCCTCGACACCGCGTTGCCTTCTTTTGTAATAGCTTTCATTAATGCAATCAAGCTTTATTTCAATTCTCTTTATTGTTGTCTCAATTGTTCTTGACATTGATTTTCCCGTACGGCACTGACAATCTCGTCTAGCGTACAGAGCGGACCTCAGTTGGCGGACAACAGCTGCACTGACATCGGTTACTTAGCCGTACGTCGCCCCTCCGAGGAATATCAGGAAGGCGCCGCGTAATAGTTTGTATCAGAGCCTAGGCTCGACATCAGACGAGGGAACGTATTGCCATTACCACCATTTCAGACCATGGTGAATCATGGGGACCACATTGCTTGCCCTTGAAGAGACGGTTGATGTATTACGACCCATTGTAAATACGATGCCTAAACCACAAACATGCTTAGTACAAAGGTTGGACGACCTGGACCGCAGAATGATCCAGGCTGAAGTTGACATAGAAAACATCATTCGCGACTCTGAAGGAGACCGGCAAACGGAAGCTACTGAGGCAGCCAAAATATTTTGTAAATTCGAGGACCTCCGATAGGAGCGTACTGAGGATTTAGCCTACAGGGAATAAGAGGCAAACATGATGACTGTAATGAAGCAAACTATAGACAACTTGACATGCCAGCTGAATGTTGTTATTACTTCTCTACAAGGCTTGCTTCGAGGAGGTGGAAATCAAATTGGGGGTGCTGTGAACCTCGCCCCCATGGCACAAAAAGTGAAAATTCCTGAGCCAAAGCCATAAAGTGGAGCTGGAAATGCTAAAGAAGTGAAGAATTTCATCTTCGACATCGAGCAGTACTTCGATGCCGTGGGAGGCCTAGAAGAAGCCAAGAAGGTAGCAACTGCTGCCATGTATCTTCAGGGTGATGCTAAGCTCTGGTGGAGACTGAAGTCTGAACTTATCAGGGCCGGTAAAGATGCTTTGGAGACATGGGAAGAATTGAAGGCAGCCATACGCCTACAGTTCTTCCCCGAGAATGTTGAGTATAATACAAGGAGAAAACTACAGAAGGTCCGACAGACCATATCAGTGCGGGACTACGTGCGAGAATTCTCCGAACTCATGCTGAACATCCGTGACATGGGGGACAAAGACAAGCTCTTCACATTCCTGGAAGGGTTGAAACCTTATGCTCGCATGGAGCTGCAAAGACAACGGGTAGATCCCCTACCCAAGGAGATCCAAGAAGTGGAATGCCTAGGGGACTATCAAGTGGAAACTTGAAAGGATAAGGCTTAACCGCCTGTCCAAGCGGGATACAAAGGAGGCCAGCCTAACAATGGTGGCCCTAGCAGAAGTGGGGGAGATCGGAGTGCACCCAAATCTAAGGCTCCCTACTCAAGCAGCAACAGTGTTGCATCAAACAATAATGATCGAGGGAGAAAGCACAACTCAGGATGTCATCATTGCGGCGGGCCACATTGGAACAATGAATGCCCACATGCACAGATGAACGCCTATCAAGCTTATGCTGATGGGATGAATGACGAGGCAGACGATGTGGAGCAGACCGAACCAGTCGGTGCCTTCAATGCAATAGTGGGATCTTTTTCTAAGGCATTTGCGGGAACTATTGCTGGTATCCGTAAGAAGAAATACCCATTCCCAATCACCAAGAAAGGGAAAAAGAAGACGAATGAAGGGACTCCTTTGAAACAAAAGAGGACCTTGATGCTCGTTGAACTAAAGGTAAATGGCAATCCCATTCGGGCGATGATAGATACAGGTGCTACCAACAAATGCTTGGCCTCAACTGAGGTAGAGAGACTTTACATAGTTGTTGGAAAGGACAGAGGTCATGTCAAGGCTATCAACTCACCTCCTCAGCTAATGGGTGGAATAGCCAAAGAAGTGCCAATGAAGAGGGGTCCTTACGAAGGAAAGTTCAACTTGCGCGTGGTGATCATAGATGACTTCGAGTTGATATTTGGGCTGGAATTCTTGAGGTTAACGAACACCATACTCGTACCATATGCGGACATGCTTCTGATGATGGGAGAAAATGGGGCCAAGCCCTGCATTATCCCGTGCATTTCCATGAAAATAGCCGCTGAAAACATCTAGGCCTTGCAGCTGAAGAAGGGAGTCAAAAGACATGAACCTACGTTCCTGGCTAACCTATGCATTGAAGAGGTAGAACGCTAATCGGGTCCCATCCCTACACCCGTAAAGGAGCTACTACTGACATTTGAAGACGTCTGGTCACAAGAGATGCCAAAGCGATTTCCGCCTAGGGGCACTGTGGACCATGAGATTGAGTTAGTGTCGGGTGCGAAGCCACCTGCCCAGGCACCTTATAGAATGTCACAACCCGAACTCACTGAGCTTTGGAGACAATTGACGAAGATGCTAGACATAGGGATCATTGTACCCTCCAAGTCCCCATATGGTTCCCTTGTGCTTTTTCATAAGAAACATGATGGTATATCGTGCTTTAAATAAAATCATTGTGAAGAACAAGTATCCTATTCCGCTCATGGCTGACTTGTTCGATAGATTTGGGAGTGCAACGGTGTTCACGAAAATTGACCTAAAGAGAGGGTATTGGCAAGTCCGGATTGCTGAGAGCGATGAACACAAGACGACTTGTGTGACAAGATATAGGTCGTTCGAATTCCTAGTTATGCCGTTCGGCTTGACTAATGCACCATCTACATTTTGCACCCTGATGAACCAAGTCTTTCGAGAGTAAATTGACGAATTCGTGGGGTCTATTTGGATGACACTGTGGTTTATAGCCAAACACAGGAAGAACACCTGGAGCATTTGCGGAAGGTCTTAGCCCGGTTATGGGAGCATGAATTATACGCAACGCTTTCCAAGTGATCCTTTGCTCAAAAATAGATCAACTTCCTCGGACATGTCATTGAGGAAGGGCGGATCAAGATGGAAAGCAAAAAATCCAAGTCATCACAGATTGTCCACCACCCAAGGATATCCACACCTTGAGGGCGTTCCTTGGCCTATGCAATTTCTATCGGCGATTTGTGAAGAATTACTCACTTATCGAAGTGCCATTGACAGAACTCCTCAAGAAGGTCACGAATTGGGATTGGGGTCCTAGATGAGCGGAGGCCTTCAACCCATTAAAAGCAGCTATGTCTAGTAGCCCCGTCTTGGCCCTTCCTGATTTGGCCAAGCCATTCGAGGTACAAACGGATGCTTATGACTATGCTGTTGGCGGGGTCTTGCTACAAGACGGGTATCCCGTAGCATACGAGAGCCGGAAACTGAAAGATGCAGAGCGGAGCTATGCCGCCCATGAGAAAGAACTATTGGATGTCGTTCATTTCTTACGCCTTTGGAGGCATTATCTGCTGGGATCCCTGTTCGTGGTCAAGAAAGACAACACGGTTGTTACTAATTTCATGACCCAACCGAAGCTGAATGGCCGACAGGCCCGATGGCAGGAACCCCTAGCAAAATTTTACTTCAATCTGGAGTACTGAAGTGGGAAGACAAATCATGTTGCTGATGTGCCCAGTCGGAGAGCTGACCTAGAATCAGTGTGCCTACTCGCCACCCTAAGGGGGAGTGAAATAGCTACCACCATAAAAGACCAGATACTGGATTTACTCATCAAGGATCCTGCTGCACAGTATTTGGTTGATCTAGTAGGATAGGGCAAAACTCGCCAGTTCTACATGGAGGATGGGCTCCTGAAGGTAAAAGGGATCCAACTATATGTTCCTAAAGGAGGATATCTGAGAAGAACTCTTCTGGCGGAATGTCACGACATTCTATGGGCCGGCCATCCCGGCGAAGAACGCACCATGGCATTACTTCGCCATGCATATTATTGGCCTCAAATGGCTGACGACGTCACTCAGTATGTGAGGACTTGTCTAGTATGCCAAAAGGACAAGTCCGACCGCTTTACACAAGCTAGACTCTTGGAACCACTAGTTGTTCCAAAGAGACCTTGGGAAAGTATGTCTCTGGATTTCATCACTGGATTGCCCAAGGTTGGAGATCTCAAAACTATCTTGGTTGTGGTGGATCGGTTTTCCAAGTATGCCACCTTTACTGCAGCACCTCAATATATATCAGAAGAAGATACAACTCGACACTTTTTCTCTCATGTCGTCAAATATTGGGGCCTGCCTAAAGACATCGTTAGTGATCGCGATTCACGCTTCACTAGCAACTTTTGGACCCAACTATTTAAGTGCCTCGGGTCAAAATTGAGTCATAGCTCAAGCTTTCATCCGCAATCTGATGGCCAGATGGAGCGGTTCAATGGTATGTTGGAGGAATATCTATGCCACTTTGTTAATTTATCACAAAAGAATTGGGTGAAGCTTCTGGATGCTGCTCAGCTGTGTTTCAATTCACAAAAGAGCTCTAGTACAAACAAAAGTGCTTTTGAAATTGTTACCGGACAGAACTCGCTACTCCCACACACCGTTAATGCACCAAACATATCAAAATCTCCTCGTGTTGCTAGCTTCTCAGAACAATGGAAGAGAAATTTGGAGATAGTACGGAGCTATCTTGTCAAGGCCTAAAAGCGGATGAAGAGCATGCTGATCAGAATCGTTGCTTTGTTGAATACCAAGTAGGAGGCAAAATGATGGTCAAAACCCCAAAGAGGTAATTGTTTGCAGGGTCCATGACCCTCGCCGATTGCAAAAATATATTGGACATTTGTCCTTTGAAAGGCGCATTTGGGAAAGTTGCATACTGAGTGGATACCCCAGCTTGGTGGAAAATCCATCCCGTCTTCCATGTCAGTCTTCTGAAACCTTTTCGGGGAGACACGGAGGATCCTTCATGGAGCCAGCTCATAATACCCAGTATTCGAGGCCCTAATTCAACCGGGAAAGGGCGTTTTGCAGTTATTCTTGATGATCGAGTTATTCATGCCTCAAGGAAGGATCATCAAGTGTTCTTGGTGAAATGGAAAGGATGTGATGCAGAGGAGAATACTTGGGAAAAGGGAACAGACCCCAAAGCCTATAAGAGCCTAATTGAAGATTATTTTGCAAGTAGGGCGCCGAGGACGTCGCCAACTCAGGTGGGGGAGAATGTCATGGGCGGCTTTTCAGCCATGCCCCATGACTCCTTGGACGCGCCCCGTGGCGTTCTAGCAAGCCTCCTAATGTCTAGCGCCACAGACAGCCCCGTGGTCTTCGCTGCGCCAAGTGACAAGCGCGCATGTGCCTTTTTTGCCCCACCGATATCCCCCGCTAGCGCCCAGCCGCAAGTAGCTGCCAATCGTGATGCCAAAGACAAAGTTGCTAGCAATGGACCTGTTTCTACCTTGTAGGAAACAAAGTCCTTTTCATTGTAAATATAGACTAGTTTTATTCCATTTACTTTCATTATGTTTCTCTAGCTTAATTAGGTCAAGTCTTGTAGCTTTGATTTTTCTTTTAAGCATTATTAGGTGGAATCAAGCAATCAAAACTTTCTAGCAAGCAATTCTCTGTACTGGTGTCTCCCCCTCGATATCGCGTTGCCTTCTTTTGTAATAGCTTTCATTAATGAAATCAAGCTTTCTTTCAATTCTCTTTAACACTACTAGAAATCTGGTAAAAAGCAACCAAAAATAGCGACCAACGTTGGTCGCTTATGTCAAATTACCGACCAAAACGCATCCAAACACGCTTGGTCGCTATATTGGTGGTCCTTTTACCTTAGCGACCAAAGTTGGTCGCTAATTAGCGACCAACTTTGGTCGCTAAGGTAAAAGGACCACAAATATACCGACCAAAACGCATCCAAACACGCTTGGTCGCTATATTGGTGGTCCTTTTACCTTAGCGACCAAAGTTGGTCGCTAATTAGCGACCAACTTTGGTGGCTAAGGTAAAAGGACCAACTGTGCATTATAAACAAAATACCGACCAACTTTGGTCGGTATAATATTTTAATAATTTAAATTTACTGACCAAAGTTGGTCGGTATATTTAAATTACGATATTTAATTTATTATTATAATTTAAAAATTACCGACCAACATTGGTAGGTAAATTAAAATATATATTATTTTAAAAGATATATATTTAACAGTACCGACTAAAGTTGGTCGCTAATTTTAAAATCTGGGTTCATAAGCGACCAACCTTGGTCGCTAATGTTTAATTTTTAAATGTTTTTTTAGTCATAAGCGACCAAGTTTGGTCGCTAATTCCCAGAAAAAAATATTTAATAGGAAAGTGACCAACTTTGGAATCTTTTCTGGGCTATAATTTTGGCATAAAATGCCTGTTTTGGTAGTTACACGACCTGCCAGCATACCAAAATCCCTAAATAACAATACAATTCAATACATACAAAACAATTATATACCAAAATCTCCACAACAACAACAACACAATTCAAAAAACACATTAAAACTAACAAATTAAAGTTCAATAGAACTAACAAATTAAACTAACAAAACTAAGTTAAAGCTTATTACAACTAGTTCAAAACCGGTTCTATTTGTCTAGATAAAAGTATGTAAAAGTCAAGGAGTGTTTTGTACAACATCATCATCACCGTCTGATGAACTTTCTTCTAGACGGTATAGAGAAGGGTTTTGTGGAGGACGGGAAGAACGACCACGGGGAGGATGGGAGGAACGATCACGGGGAGGGCGGAAGGAACACTCACGTTCAGGTCGAGCCTCTGGCGATGACTCATGAGACCGGGGAATCGAAAAACCCCAGTAGATAGGAGAGTTCTTATCTGAGCTTGCATGCCAAGATACTGAGCATCTCTAAAATTCTCTTTCCTTGGCTTCTTCTAGCTTGGATGTGAGCCTTGTAACAATCTCCCGCATAGCGGAGAGGCTCTCCCCATCAAGTTTCTCGCCTTGTGAGGAAGTCCCTATTCCTTGCGTTCCACACTTATAGCTATGGAATTTCTTAATAGGAAGCCCGTATACCTTCCCCCATTTTGGACGCCAGCAGACCCCATCCATATTCTTTTAGCATCCTCCTCCGAAGGTTGGGTTGGCTCGCCCTACTCATTAGGTAGCTGAGTGCGGATGAATTCCTCCACGTTAGTTTGGAAGCGACCCTATACGAAAATTTACATTGAATTAGTATTTCAAAATTTATGTAAAAGTAAATTAAAATACTTAATGAGAAGTGAAAACTTACATATACAGTCGAGGCCCGGTCCTCGACCCACCTTTCGTGATCCGTCTCTTTCTTCTTCTTTACGATATGTGCCTCCTTGAATAGCTCATCTTGGTTCATTGGACGCCCCAACTTCTTTTCCTGAAAACAAATTAATTTAGTTAATAAACATAACAAATATACTTTGAAAATTAAAATAAATTAAGCAATTACGTACCAATCTTCTTTTTATTGTCCTTAGGCTGATCGCACCTCCAGTGTGCAAGGAGCCTCCCTTCTCATATGCGCGAGCTTTCTTTCTGTTTTCGCTCTTCTCTAAGAACTTTGCGATAAGCCATTGCCTTTGCAAAACATCCCATAAATTTTGAAGTAACCAGTCAGGCTTTTTGTTCTTCTTTCTAGCTTCGAAGAAAGTATGACAAGCGCATGCGAGCTTTATTAGCAGCCACTTACGCGCTATAACGGTGTTCCCATATACACTTGATCTGTATTTCAAAAGTTAAATATTATATGGAAATATCATAAATACAAATAATTAAACTGCTTAAAAGAACATTTATACCTTAAATTGATTGAAAATTTGCTCCTTCAGCGAGAATGGGAAATCAGTCCAAGTCGCATAAGGGCCATCATAAAGCTTTCTAATGGCTTTGGTGATTATCCTCATAGTCTTATTACTTGGGATGAACCTGCAATTTAACAAAAAAAACATATTAATATCTCAGTAAAAACTTTACAAAACAATAAACGTAAAAATAACAAATAACTCTTACCCATCACCCTCAGAGACTATGATGATCCTGCCATATTGATCATAATGCACCTCTTCATCATCATCATCATCACCGTCTGATGCATGTATATCAGAGGCATGTGTGGAAGGTGTAGGGGGGTCAGATCTACTACCTCGCAGGCGAAGTCCTGAAATAGATGAAGTCGTTGATGAAGATGGTTGCGATCCCTGTGACTGCGACATAGCTGGATGGACCCCAAGTGGCTGTGATACTGATGGCTGTGACCCGAGTGGCTGTGACATGGATGGATGTGATCCATGTGGATGTGACATTGATGGATGTGATCCATGCAATGCAGATGCCTGCGATCCACGTGGTCGTGAAGCAGCTGGATTGTATGTCGGACGTATAGTCATATGGCCCTGTGATGAAATACATGGTGTCTGCATGAAGGTGTAGGGCTCGTGATGCTGTGGCAGCTCAGTATAGCTGTGGGATTGAGGATAAGACATAGGCATAGGCATAGGCATCTCTGAAGAGGGTGGAAAAGATGGAGTATTATTTTCTACCCTCCTTTTTCCCTTCCTAGCCTTTTCTCGACCCCGAGAACCAGTAGGGTCATTGTTACCTTGACCCTTGCCTGTCATTTGCATAATATAATACATAGTTATATTGAAACATATAATAAACTAGCTATAAAATGAGAGTTATTAAAAAACCAACTTTTTAAAGCTCATCGACGTATTGTTCCTTGTCTGAGAATTCTTCTTCCTCACTTGTTTGAGCTTCATCAGTTGATTCTTCGTCCTCATTTTCTATAATTGTTACTTCGTTTATATCAACTTCTTCCAATATGTGTTCAGGATGTTCCAAATCATTTTCTGACCGATCGTCCACTATTTGGTGAACACCGAAGATATCGTTTTGATATGCAACATCTAACACATTCTCGACTTCCATCCTACCTACATGCTTAGTTTTTATTACAACCCACCAATCGTACTTATTCCGCCGCAATGGATAAGGACCTAATACACTTGCCCAACATTATGTGCAATTATGGAAGGATCATAGCGATCATACTCCCTCGTATGATTAACCTTAATTATGTTGTATTGGTTATGTACTCTTGTACCTCTTGTTGGATGTGGGTCAAACCACTTGCATCTAAAGAGTATCAATTTCTTATATGGCCAACCTGTATATTCTAGTTCTATTATTTCTTTGAGCACACCATAATAATCAATATCTCCAACTTGGTTGCCATCACCACCTTGAACCCACACCCCGTTGTTGTTGCTATTTTTATTTTTAGAGCAACCCTCTGTATGGAACTTATAACCATTCACTACGTACTTAGACATTGTTGTGACCTGAAGCCCAGGCCCCCAAGATATATCTTTCAAAAATTGATTTACACCATTATTGGATCATTTACCTACATATTGTTAAAAAAATTCATAAGTTGGCATAACTAACAAACATTGTTTACCTACATAGTGTTAGAACATNTTTAGCAACACATGAAGTGTAGCTGACTTGTACTCCATATCACTCAAACTTCTCTTTCTAACATCCTTAGAACATCGGCCTAGTTGATTGAATATGGACATAGGCGGATATAATGGACCATTCACACATTCGACCGTGTGCCTATTCCAAGCACATGGCACATTACTCTCAAAACAATAAGAAAAAAAATGAGCAGTTTCCTTTGCAAGATAAGCTTCACATATAGATCCTTTAATCTCGTTCCTCTGCTTAACAAATTGTTTGCATTTGCCAATTTTCCTACATAATGTCATGTTAGCCAAGAACATACAAATAAAATAGAAAATTACATCAAACTTATAATATTACCTCTCAAAGGGATACATCCATCTGCATTGAATAGGCCCTCCAAGTCGTGCCTCATGTACAAGGTGGATTGGAAGGCGTTCCATCACATCAAAAAAACCACATGGAAATATCTTTTCCATCTTACTAGAAGTTACACGAATGTTCTGATCCATCCGGAGTAGGTTTTCTTCCCTTAATGTGGTAGAACACAAGTCTTTGAAAAAAAAACTAATCTCTGTGATGGGTTTCCAGATGCTTTCAGGAAAACCACAAAATGCAATTGGCACTAAGGTCTCCATGAAAACATGACAATCATGACTTTTCAAATGGCTCAACTTCCCTACCTCCATATCAACTTTTTTTCCAAGATTCGACGCATAACCCTCAAGCATCTTCCATTTCGTAACCCAATCACAATTTGTCGTCTTTCCTCCAAAGTGAATGTGTAACTTGCTTTGGGCTTGAATATCTCACCATTGTTTGCTGTCTGCAAGTATAATTCAGGCCGCCTGCAATATTCTTGTAAGTCCATTCTAGCCTTCGGGTTATCCTTTGTCTTACCTTTAACACCCATCACAGTGTTGAACAAATTGTCAAAATAATTCTTCTCAATATGCATGACATCAAGGTTGTGACGGAGAAGATTATCCTTCCAATAAGGCAACTCCCAAAATATACTCTGTTTCGTCCAATTATGAGTTACACCGTATTCGTGGAATCTATAAGGTGGAGCTTCAGTAACTTTACTGAAGTTCTGGACCCTCTCCTAAATTTCCTCACCTGAAAGTATCGGAGGTGGAGAATCATATTCCATTTTATTCTTTTTGAATGCATTTTTCATCCATTCTAAACTCATGATCAGGAGGCAAGAATTGACAATGACAATCAAACCATGATTGCTTTCGTCCATGTTTCAAAATGAACGCTTTACTATTGTCATGACCCCAAATCCTAACAGGTCGTGATGGCTCCTATCCTGGAACTAGGCTAGCCAACCATCACCTAATTACTCATTCGTTCTATTATAATACTTCAAGAATCAACAATAAGAAGCAAATAAAACATTAAATAATCTCTTTAAGTCTTTATGCCCCCATAATAATCTAACAATCTAAACAACTCTCCCAAGACTGAAGTCAATAATCATGAGCATCTAAGAAAATAAACTAACTCTGCTAATGTCTTAATCAATGTCTATGAAAGAAATACTAATACTAATAAAGTAAGGGAAATGGAGAAGCTGCGGACGCTAAACAACTACCTCGAAATCCCGTAAGCTGCTGAATACGAATGAAGACAGCTACTGCTCCGAACTGGTACCTGGATCTGTGAAATGGGGCACAGGGAGTAATGATGAGTACGCTAATTCAGTAGTAATAAAAAAATCACAGTCTAAGAAATATGAAACACACAGCACATATACACCAATTCACAAAAACAGTAAAATACCAAGTCACCATAAAGTATTCATCAAATACATAAGTTCGAAAACCATTTTCCATAAATAATTTGAAACAAGTATAATTTTAATATAGTAAAACTCTCAGTAAAATCAGTTTGAAAAATGAAGTGAATCACAGTCAAAAACTCAGTAAAATCATCATAAATCTGCCCCTCGGGCCATAATCATTTCTCGTAACAATTTCCCTTAGCACCTCACCATCACTCAGTATCAGCCCACCCGGCAACCTCACAGTCACTCAATATCAGCCCAGTGGGCAGCCTCACAGTCACTCAGTATCAGCCCAGCGGGCAACCTCACAGTCACTCAGTATCGGCCCCACGGGCATCACTCGCACTCAGTAGGTACGTGCGCTGACTGGGGGTGCACAGACTCCGGAGGGGCTCCTACAGCCCAAGCCCTATAACATGCCACATCATGGAATAAAATCACTCACAGTATTGGCCCTCGGCCTCTCTCGTATCATAACATCCTCACAATATTGGCCCACAGCCTCACTTAGTCAGACACTCTCAACATACCACTTGGGCCATCATTATACCGGGTTCTCGACCCAAAAAAGTGTTTTATTTTTTTCAAGAAATAATATCAAAATACTGTGAGTGTTAAAACAATTATCAAGAAAAGACTGAGTGAAAATCATAACATATCAAGTGAGGAAAATAGTAAAAACAGCCCCCTAGGGGTAAACAGATCGGCACTAGGCCCCAAACATGGCTTGCAGCCCAAATTATATCAAAGTATATCAATACTATTAAGCATAGGCTTTAAAATCGTGTTCGCAACTCAATAGTTGCCTAAAAAGGAATATATTTCCAAATTTCCAATCCTTACATTCCAAAATCCGTAAAAGGATGCATAGTCCGGGGTTTCATACCCTTAGGACAGGATTTAAAGACATTACTTACCTCAAACTAGCCCGAAAAGCTACTCTGCGACCCGCTTGCCTCTCGAATCAACTTTCGAGCGCTTCAAATATATAAAGATCAGATTTTTACCATCAAATTATGCTAAAGGAATGAATTTCAATCGAAAAGTACCAATTTAGCATAAAATCCGAATTTAGCCAAAACCCGACCCCCAGGCCCACGTGTTGGAACTCAACAAATTTTATACTAAAATGTTCTTCATCATCTCACGAGTTCGTACATATAAAGAACATTAAAATCGGAGTTCGTTTGGCCCCTCAAATCGATCCCTAAAGGTCTCATAATCTCAAACCCTAACGCCACCTTTTTATACTGATTTTCATGAATTAAACACTGATATTATGTTCCTTTATCACCTATAATCGAGTTTTTGGGTCCAAAATACTTACCTCAATGAAGAACGATGATTTCCCCTCTTCAAAATCGCCTCCAAGCTCTTTTCCCGCTCAAAAATGGTGTAAAAATAGGTATTGGTCGCGGAGGGTTTATTTAAATACTGCCCAGATATTTCTTCATTGCGAACGCAACACACTTCCCGCGTTCGCGAAGCATTAATTTCTCCAGGCTCCAATTTGACCTCTGCGAACGCGGTCAACCACCCGTGAATGCACAACTTCCCCAGTCAACCCATCGCGATCGCAACCCCCAGGCCCGTGAACGCACAGAACAAAAGGCCTGGGGTCCCTCAGATGAACCTAACCCTACGCGAACGCATCTCCTCACCCGCGTTCGCACAGGCCAGACCACCTTACCCTCCGTGTTCGCACCTCCCCCTTCGAGAAGGCATAGAAGACTTTCCCCCAGCTCCGAACATCCCCTATGCGAATGCAGGCTCCTCTCCGCGAATGCATAGGGTAAAAATCCTCTATAGAAACACCAAAAAAACAGCATGAGTTCCACACACCAAATGATCCGTTAACCACCCGGAATCAATCACGAGCCCCTCAAGACCCCAACCAAATTTACCAACACATCACATATGATCATTCACACTTAGTTGCACCCTCGAAACACCAAAACTAACATCAAAACACCAAATCACATCGGATTCAAGCCTATGAACTTTGAAAATTCTAAAATCCACCAACGATGCCGAAACTATCCAAAACAACTCCGATGGACCTGAAATTTTGCAGACATATCCAATATGACATTACGAACCTGCTCCAACTGTCGGAATTCCATTCCGACCCCGATATCCTAATTTCCACTGCCGACCGAAAATTACCAAAAACTAACTTTCGCCAATTCAAGTCTAATTCTACACCGGTCCTCACAAAAATATTCTGAACACACTCCTAAGTACCAAATCACCTAACGAAGCTATTTGATCCATAAAATCCTCATTCCGAGGTTGTTTACCAATAAGTCAACTCTCAGTTGACTTTTCCAACTCTAAGGCTATTTTTAAAGACTAAGTGACTAAATTCTCATTATAATTATTCCGATTCCGAGCCTACCAACTCTAACACATCAAGAACAATTTAACCAAGCTATGACGAGGAAATAACAGTAAATATACATGCATATTCTACGTAACGACCGACCAGGTCGTTACATTCTCCCCCTCTTAAACAAACGTTCGTCCTCGAACGGGTCTAGAAACGTACCCGGAAGCTCAAACAAGTAAGGATATTTTCCCTGCATCTGTCGCTCGGTCTCCCAAGTAGCCTCCTCCACTAGCTGACCTCTCCATTGTACTTTCACTGAAGCTATATTCTTAGACCTCAACTTTCTGACCTCGCGAGCTAAAATTGCTACTGGCTCTACCTCATATAACATATCACCCTCGAGCTGAACTGTGCTGAAGTCTAACACATGAGACGGGTCAGCAACATACTTTCTGAGCATCGACACATGAAATACCGGATGAACACTCGATAGGCTGGGTGGCAAGTCAAGTCTATAAGCCACCTTTCCAACTATCTGAAGTACCACAAAAAGACAAATAAATTGTGGGATCAACTTTCCTCTGTCCGCATAACTCTTCTGCCTAGACTGCGCTGTGCGAAGTCGCTCCTGAATCAACTTCACTTTCTCCAACGCATCCTGAACCAAATATGTGCCCAATAACTTAGCCTCACCAGGCTCGAACCAACCAACTGGAGATCTACACCTCCTACCATATAAAGCCTCATACAGGGCCATCTGAATACTGGACTGGTAGTTGTTATTATATACAAACTCCGCTAGTGGCAGAAACTGATCCCATGAACCACCAAAATCAACCACACAAGCCCGTAACATATCCTCCAAAATATGAATAGTCCATTTTGACTGCCCATCGGTCTGAGGATGAAATGCAATGCTCAACTCTACATCAGTATCCATACCTCTCTGTACGGCCCTCCAAAATTGAGATGTGAACTGAGTACCTCTGTCAGAAATAATAGAAAACGAAACTCCATGCAATCGGACAATCTCCTTAATGTAAATACCAGCTAATCTCTCTGAAGTATAAGAAGTACCAACAGGAATGAAGTGCACGGACTTGGTCAATCTATCCACAATGACCCAAATAGCATCAAAACCCTTCGATGTCCGTGGAATCCCAACTACAAAGTCCATAGTAATCCGCTCCCACTTCCATTTCGAAATATCAAACCTCTGAAGTAATCCACCTGGTCTCTGGTGCTCATACTTGACTTGCTAGCAGTTGAGACACCGTGCTACATAATCAACAATATCTCTCTTCATCCGCCTCCACCAATACTGTACTCTCAGATCCTGATACATCTTCGCGGCACCCGGATGAATGGAATACCGCGAGCTGTGAGCCTCTGCTAATATCAACTCTCGAAGCCCATCCACATTGGGCACGCAAATACGGCCCTGCATCCTCATAACACCGTCATCATCAATAGTCACATCCCTGGAATCATCTCGACGGACCATATCCTGAAGTACTAACAAATGCCGGTCATCATACTGCCGAGCTCTAATCTGATCATCGAGAGAAGACCGGAAAGCCATGCTAGCTAATACCCGAGGAGGGTCTGACAAATCCAATCTCACTAACTGACCCGCTAAAGCCTGAACATCGAGTGCTAAAGGTCGCTCTGCTGATGAAAGGTAAGCTAGACTCCCCAAACTCTCGGCTCTGCGACTCAAGGCATCGGCCACTACATTGGCCTTTCCCGGGTGATACAAAATAGTAAGGTCATAATCCTTGAGAAGCTCCAAACATCTCCTCTACCGCAAATTCAAATCCTTCTGCCTCAGCAGATACTGCAAGCTACGATGGTCAGGTGAAAATCTCACATTGTACCCCATACAAGTAATGCCGCCAAATCTTTAAGGCATGAACAATGACAGCTAACTCAAGATTGTGCACTGGATAAGTCTTCTCGTGCACCTTCAACTGTCTAGACGCGTAGGCAATCACCCTACCATCCTGCATCAATACCGCTCCCAAGCCAACTCTAGAAGCATCACAATAGACTGTGTAAGAACCGAACCAGTAGGCAAAACTAGTATCGGGGCTGTGGTCAATGCCGATTTGAGCTTCTGAAAGCTCTCCTCACAATCATCGGACCATCTGAATGGAGCACCCTTATGGGTCAATCTGGTCAATGGTGAAGCAATAGAAGAGAATCCTTCCACAAAGTGACGGTAATATCCTGCCAGACAAAGGAAACTCCTAATCTCAGTAGCTGAGGACGGTCTGGGCGAACTCGGCACCGCCTCAATCTTCTTCAGATCAACTTGAATATCCTCACTAGACACCACGTGCCCCAAGAAATCTACTGAACCAAGCCAAAACTCACACTTAGAGAATTTTGCATAAAGCATCTCCTCCCTCAAACTCTGTAACACAAACCTCAAGTGTTGAGCATGCTCTTTCTGGCTACGAGAATAAACCAAGATGTCATCAATGAACACAATGACGAACGAATCAAGGTAAGGTTGAAACACGTTGTTCGTTAATTGCATGAACGCGGCTAGGGCATTGGTCAGCCCAAATGACATAACCAGAAACTGAAACTGACCACATCTGGTCCTGAAAGCAGTCTTCGGAATGTTAGAGTCCCGAATCTTCAACTAGTGATACCCCGACCTCAAATCGATCTTGGAGAACACCCTAGCTCCCTGAAGCTGATCAAACAAGTCATCAATACGGGGCAAAGGATACCGGTTCTTAACCGTAACCTTATTCAGCTACCTATAATCAATGCACATACAAATGGAGCCATCTTTCTTCTTCACACACAACACCGGTGCACCCCAAGGTGACACACTCGGCCGGATCAACCCTTTATATAAGAGTTCCTGAAGCTGCTCTTCCAATTCTTTCAACTCCGCTGGTGCTATACGGTAAGGTGGAATAGAGATAGGTTGAGTGTCTGGCACCAAGTCAATAGAAAAATCAATATCGCTGTCAGGTGGCATGCCTGGCAGGTCTGCAGGAAATACGTCCGAAAAATCACGGACCACGGGAACAGAATCAACAGAAGGAGTCTCACTACTAACATCCCTCACGATAGAAAGATAAGACTCACAGCCTTTCTCAACCATACGCGGAGCCTTCAAATAAGAAATCACTCTGCTAGGCATATGCTCTATAGACCCTCTCCACTCAACTTTCGGAACTCCGGGCATAGGTAGGGTCACGGTCTTAGCGTGACAATTAAGGATAGCATGACATGGTGATAACCAATCCATGCCCAAAATTACATTAAAATCAACCATATTGAGTAACATCAAGTCCACACGGTTCTCCAGACCCCCAATAGATATAAGACATGACCGATACACACGGTCCACAATAATAGTATCGTCCAACGGAGTCGAAACATGAACAGACGTAACAAAAGCCTCACGGGGCATATTCAGAAAGTGAGCAAAATAAGATGAAACATACGAGTACGTGGAACCAGGGTCAAATAAAGCCAAAGCATCACTATGACAGACTGAGATAGTACCTGTAATCACTGCATCTGAGGCCATAGCATCAGGCCTAGCCGGAAGTGCATAAATATGTGGCTGTCCTCCACCTGCTCGGCCTCCCCCTCTAGAGCGACCTCTAGCTGCCTGACCACCACCCCTTGTTGTCTGAGTAGGTGGTGAAGTGACTGGGGCTGAAGTCGAGGGTTGAAACCTCTGCTGAGATGAACTACCAGGACGACGGGGACACTGCCTCCACTCATGTCCAAACTCTCCACACTCATAACAACCACCTGGAGCTGGAGATGAAAACTGACGAGAACCCCTGCCACTATGATAACCACCAGCCAAACCATGCATAGAAGAACCCTGATGAGATGATGCTCGGGCGGAGCTTTAAGCTGGAAGGGCACTAAATGATGAACGACACTGATGAGAGCTGCGAAGACCCTGCCCCGAAGATACACCACTGTGATCTGGGCGAACTGGCTGTGGAGGTCTAAATGGACGACCTCTGTTGTGCTGAAACTGCCCTCTAAAGGGGCACCACTGAAGCTACCTGATCCCCGAGGCTTTTTGGCCTCCCTCTCCTCACGCTCCTGCCTACGAACTGACTCAATGTCCCGAGCAATGTCAACTACCTGCTCAAATGTAGCTCCAGACACTCTCTCCCATGTCATCAAAATCCGAAGCTGATACGTGAGACCATCTACAAACCTCCTGATCCTTTCTCTGTCAGTATGGACTAACTCCGAAGCATGTCTAGACAACTCGGAAAACCTCATCTAGTACTGAGTAACTGAAAACTCTCCTTGGCGCAGCTACTCAAACTGTCTGCGTTGATCCTCTCTATGGGACTTAGGAACATACTTCTCAAAAAAGAGCGTGGAGAACTGCTGCCAGGTGAGTCGTGCTGAACCAACCGACCTACGCCTCTCAAATGCCTCCCACCAAGTGAAAGCAGCACCAGGAAACTGAAATGTAGAAAATGAGACCCCGTTGGTCTCCAAAATACCCGCAGTACGTAGTATCCTCTGGCATTTATCTAGAAACCCTTGGGCATCCTCGCCCTCTATACCGCTGAAAGTCGAACTCTGAAGTCTGTTGAACCTCTCCAGCTTACGCTGCTCATCCTCAGTCATAGCAGGAACCACATAGTCCTGAACTGGGGCAACCAGATGGGCTGGGACTACCCCTGGTGCCTGAATACCCTGTACAGCAGGCTTAGGTGTCCGAGGAGCTAGAGTTTGAATGCCTCCCCCGGCCTGAGCTGCAGTGGCAGTAGTAGACATAGCAATTGCCTCAGCTAAACTAGTACACACCGTCAATATCTGAGCCAGGGTCTCCTGAAGACCCGGAATAACAATAGGCACTGCCGGTGCCTGAGCCTGTCCCGTTGGAGCACCATCGGCGGGAACCTGATCCTGAACGATAGGGGGATCCTGTGGTACTGTCTCGGTTGCTACACGGGTTGGTCCCCCAACTCCACCACGGCCCCGACCCCTTGTGGGTCTAGCTGGTGTCTGGTCACCCTGATCGGTATTGCGTGTCCTCACCATCTATGAGAGAATAAAACAACATGATTTTAGATTTCAAGAACCAATAGATTGGCACAAAAGAGTTCAAGAAAATGAGATTTTCCTAAAAGTTTTGCAGCCTCTCGAAGATAATACATACGTCTCCGTACCGATCCGCAAGACTGTACTGAACCTGCTCATGACCGTTGAGTCCTATGTAACCTAGAGCTCTGATACCAACTTGTCACGACCCCAAATCCTAACAGGTCGTGATGGCGCCTATCGTGGAACTAGGCTAGCCAACCATCACCTAATTACTCATTCGTTCTATTTTAATACTTCAAGAATAAAAAATAAGCAGCAAACAAAACATTAAATAATCTCTTTAAGTCTTTACGCCCCCATAATAATCTAACAGTCTAAACAACTCTCCCAAGACTGGAGTCAATGATCATGAGCATCTAAGAAAATAAGAGTCAATGATCATGAGCATCTAAGAAAATAAAATAACTCTGCTAATGTCTTAATCAATGTTTATGAAATAAATACTAATACTAATAAAGGATGGGAAATGGAAAAGCTGCGGACGTTGAACAGCTACCTCGAAATCCCGTCAGCTGCTGAATACGAACGAAGACAGCTACCGCTCTGAACCGGTACCTGGATCTGTGCACAGGGGCACATGGAGTAATGATGAGTACGCCAACTCAGTAGTAATGAAAATAAATCACAGTCTGAGAAATACGAAACACACATCACAGATACACCAATTCACAAAAACAGTAAAACACCAAGTCACCATAAAGTATTCATCAAATACATAAGTTCGATAACCATTTTCCAGAAATCCTTTGAAACAAGTATAATTTCAATATATCTCAGTAAAACTCTCAGTAAAATCAGTTTGAAAAATGAAGTGAATCACAGTCAAAAACTCAGTAAAATCATCATAAATCTGCCCCTCGGGCCATAATCATTTCTCTTAATAATTTCCCTAAGCACCTCATAGTCACTCAGTATCAGCCCAACGGGCAACCTCGCAGTCACTCAGTATCGGTCCCGCGGCCAACCTCACAATCACTCAGTATCAGCCCCGCGGGCATCACTCGCACTCAGTAGGTACCTACGCTCACTGGGGGTGTACAGACTCCGGAGGGGCTGCTACAACCCAAGCGCTATAACAAGCCACATCATGGAATAAAATCACTCTCAGTATTGGCCCTCAGCCACTCTCGTTTCATAATATCCGCACATATTGGCCCGCAGCCTCACTCAGTTAGACACTCTCAACATGCCACTAGGGCCATCATTATACCGGGTTCTCAACCCAAAACAGTGTTTCATTTTTTTCAAGAAATAATATCAAAATACTCTGAGTGTCAAAACAATTATCAAGAAAATACTGAGTGAAAATCATAACATATCAAGTGAGGAAAATAGTAGAAACAGCCCCCCAAGGGGTAAACAGATCGGCACTAGGCCTGAAGCATGGCTTGCAGCCCAAATTATATCAAAGTATATCAATACTATTAAGCATAGGCTTTAAAATCGGGTGCGCAACTCAATAGTTGCCTAAAAAGGAATATATTTCCAAATTTCGAATCCTTGCATTCCAAAATCCCTGAAAGGATGCATAGTCCGGGGTTTCATACCCTCAGGACAAGATTTAAAGACATTACTTACATCAAACTAGCCCGAAAAGCTACTCTGCAACCCGCTTGCCTCTCGAATCAACTTCCGAGCGCTTCAAATCTATAAAGATCAGATTTTTACCATCAAATTATGCTAAAGGAATGAATTCCAATCGAAAAGTATCAATTTAGCATAAAACTCGAATTTAGCCAAAACCCGACCCCTGGGCCTGCGTCTCAATACTCGACAAATGTTATACTAAAATGTTCTTCATCATCTCACGAGTCCGTACATATAAAGGATGCTAAAATCATAGATCGTTTGACCCCTCAAATCGATCCCTAAAGGTCTCATAATCTCAAACCCTAAACCCACCTTTTTCTACTTATTTTCATGAATTAAATGCTGATATTATGTTCCTTAATCACCTAGAATCGAGTTTTTGGGTCCAAAATACTTACCTCAATGAAGAACAATGATTTCCCCTCTTCAAAATTGCCTCCAAGTTCTTTTCCCGTTCAAAAATGGTGTAAAAATAGGTATTGGTCGCGGAGGGTTTATTTAAATACTGCCCAGGTATTCTTCATTGCGAACGCGGCCCACTCCCCGCGTTCGCGAAGCATTAATTTCTCCAGGCCCCAATTTGACCTCTGCGAATGCGGTCAACCACCCCCGAACGCACAGCTTCCCCAGTCAACCCATCACGATCGCACCCCCCAGGCCCGCGAACGCACAAAACAAAAGGCCTAGGGTCCCTCAGATGAACCTAACCCTACACGAACGTATCTCCTCACCCGCGTTTGCACTGGCCAGACCACCTTACCGTTCGCGTTCGCACCTCCCCCTTCTCAAATGCACAGAAGACTTACCCCCAGCTACCAACTTCCCTTATGCGAACGCGGGCTCCTCTCCACGAACGCATAGGGTAAAAATCCTCTGTAGAAACACCAGAAAAACAGCATGAGTTCCACACACGAAATGATCCGTTAACCACCCTGAGTCAATCCCGAGCCCCTCGAGACCCCAACCAAATTTACCAACACATCACATATGATCATTCACACTTAGTTTCACCCTCAAAACACCAAAACTAACATCAAAACACTAAATCACATCGGATTCAAGCCTATGAACTTTGAAAATTCTAAAATCCACCAACGATGCCGGAACTATCCAAAACAACTCCGATTGACCTGAAATTTTGCAGACATATCCAATATGACATTACGAACCTGCTCCAACTGTCGGAATTCCATTCCGACCCCGATATCCTAATTTCCACTGCCGACCAAAAATTACCAAAAACTAACTTTCGCCAATTCAAGCCTAATTCTACACCGGTCCTCACAAAAATATTCTGAACACACTCCTTAGTACCAAATCACCTAACGAAGCTATCAGAGCCATAAAATCCCCATTCCGAGGTCGTTTACCAACTCTAAGGCTATTTTTAAAGACTAAGTGACTAAATTCTCATTATAATTATTCTGATTCCGAGCTTACCAACTCTAACACGTCAAGAATGGTTTAACCAAGCTATCACGACGCAATAATAGTAAATATAAATGCAGATTCTATGTAACAACCGACCAGGTCGTTACAACTATTTTCCATGCAGTAAGGACAAGCTAGCTTCCCAACAGTCATCCACCCAGACAACGTTCCATACGCAGGAAAATCGTTAATAGTCCACATTAAATTAGCACGCAAATTAAAATTCTGCTTGGTTGATATGTCATATGTTTCAACACAATCATACCATAATTGTTTTAGCTCATCAATCAAATGTTGAAAATATACATCAATCAAACTTTTCGGATTACGTGGACCGGAGATAATACAATTTAAGAATATATATGGTCTAGTCATGCACAACTCGGGTGGTAGATTATAAGGTGTAAGAAAGACATGCCAACATGAATATGGTGTCGCAGATACAGAATAAGGCGTCAAGCCATTCGCACACAGACCTAACCGAATGTTCCTTGGTTCACTAGAAAAATNGGTGGTAGATTATAAGGTGTAAGAAAGACAGGCCAACATGAATATGGTGTCGCAGATACAGAAAAAGGCGTGAAGCCATCCGCACACAGACCTAACCGAATGTTCCTTGGTTCACTAGCAAAATCTGGATATGTCCTATCAAAGTGCTTCCAAGCTTCTCCATCTGAAGGATGACACATAACACCAGGTGGTCTTCTATTTTCAAAGTGCCATCTCATATGAGGAACAGAACTCATCGACGCATATAACCTCTTTAACCTAGGTATATGTCACGACCCAAAATCCACAAGGTCGTGATGGCACCAGACATCATTGTCAGGCAAGTCAATCATTAATTAATTGAAATAACTTTTCGATTTTTAGCATTTATGAAAATCAATACCCTTTCACTTATTACATAATAACTAAATAGAATCTGTTAAGTAAAAAAATGGTTTAAATAGTCCTATTTTAGCAAATATTTCCCAACACATCCCAGAACCCGGTGTCACAAGTACATGAGCAATTTCTACAAAGCTTGTCCGAAATACAAGTAGACAAGGAAATTAAAATAATGTAATACAGTATGAGGGAGACTCTGTCAGCTCTGGATCGCCTCCGGATGATGCAGCTCGCCTAAGTCTCCAATCCTCCACATCTATGAAAGTACATGTGCAATAAAATGCACAGTAAGTGTAGCATGAGTACAAAAACAACGTGTACTTAGTAAGTTGCCCGCCTAACCTCAGAGAGGTAGTGACGAGAGGTCAAATTAGACACTTACTAAAGGTCAATTTAGAATATTCAAGTGTGACACTAAGCATGATTATCATATGCAATTTATTAAAAATCAGGGATAAATATTATCAACTCTGTTCACATTTAACACTTTATATCTTCGTCATATTAATAACAATTTATCAACATAGGATATTTAATCAGATAACAATTAATCAATGGGAAGGAACAACTTCTTCCAAAATTTTAATAACTTTAAATCTCTGTTATTTCAATTGACAACTTAAAATCCCAGGCCAGTAATCAGGCAAAAATCATAGCAACTACGCAGTAAATATCATGTGCAAGCAATGCCGAGGGTCGAACGGCACGAACCAACAATAATAAGTTGTGCACTGCCGAGAGTCGAACGGCTCGAACCATAGATGCATATATCTTCCCCGCTCGCAAATCGATCATGCGACGCGGTTGTACATACAAATAATAAGGCTAGTCTGCTCGCGAATCATACCTGCGACTCAGGTGCTCATATGTACACATATCCGCATAATAAATCTGTATTTTTTATCAAGAAAGCAGTTTTTCTCAGGAAAGTAGTAAAATTCCTCTTAAAGGAACATGAAATATAGCTTTTAAATCTTTGTTTTGGAAACTTATTTGCCAAGTTTAATTATATTCCATAATATAACCATTACCAGGTATACAATTATCCACGGAGGAATCAATTCTCTTTCTAGATGATTAAGAAAATGAACTCTAGCCTTCTTTATATATCAATTACGATTTCAATTATATTAGCAATTTATATTACAGGCAGGATCACAGGTACAACACGTAAGGCATGCTAGTGGGTCCTAGACTACCCGGACATGGCATAATAGTAGCTGCGCACGGACTCCCGTCACCTTGTGTGTACGTAACCCACGAAGATAATAGCACATACTTAATTAATTCACCTAGAGGGACAATTCCCCCTCACAAAGTTAGAAAGGAGACTTACCTCGCTCCGAAATTCCATAACCGGCTTCCAAGCCCTTCCGACAACTCCAACGGACGCACAACGCCCCAAAACTATCCAAATCACGGCAAACCAATGGAAATATACTCTAATAGTTGCAACAATTCCAAATTATATAATTTTCCAACCCCGATTAGTGAAATGACCAAAATGCCCTCAGGCCCACGTGCCCGGAATTCGAAATTTCTCGAAGATAAATCCTACCCATAGCTTTACTAGTTCAAATATACAATTTACACTAAATTCCATGCTCAAATTCGTGGTTAAAATCCAAATACAAATTTCTAGGTTTTCTTCAAGATTTCCCAATTTTTCCACAGTTTTTCATGTATAATTCCTTGTAATAACCTTGTACTTATCTTAAAAACATAAAGGAATTGCTTACCTAGCAATGCATGAATAAAATCCTCTCTTGAAGCCCCTCAAAACGCCCCACACCAAAAGAAAATGGGAGAAATGAGCCAAGAATCCCATTTAAAGTGATACACTGCCCAGGCATCCTTCTGTGCGATCGCACAAAATCAACCGCGATCGCACAAGCAAAATCCCAGAAGACTCCCAGAACACCCTGTGCGATCGTACAGTCACAGCTGCGATCGCACAAGCCAAAACCTGAAGCCTCATATTTTTCCCTCTATGCGATCGCACAGCAACAGCTGCGGTCTCATAGACCAATGCAGCAGCCCCCAAAATCCTCCTCTGTGTGATTGCATACATCCAAGTGCGATCGCACAAGCCAAATTAACAGTCCCTCAAATTCCTTCTCCACGATCGCACCACTAGGGCTGCGATCGCACTGAACCCCCAAAACACCAGAAAACAGCAGCACAAAAACACTTGAAAACAATCCGGAACCACCCCGAGACACTCCCGAGGCCCTCGGGACCCCGTCCAATCACACGACTCAGTCCCATAACCTCACCCGGACTTAGTCGAGCCTTGAAATCACCTCAAACAACATCGAAATCACGAAACACAGCCCGATTCAAGCTTAATGAACTAAGAACTATCAAACTTCCACATTCGATGCCGAAACCTTTCCAATCACGTCCGATTGACCTCAAATTTTACACACAAGTCATATTTGACATTATGGGCAAGCTCCAACTTCCGGAATCGCATTCCGACCCCGATATCAAGATTTCCACTTCCGGTCGGATTTCTCGAAAACCTTCAAATTTCTATCTTTAGCCAAATGACTTCAAAATGACCTCCGGAAATCCAAATTCACTTCTGATCGCGCTCCCAACTCCAGAATCACCATACGAAGCTATTCCCAAACTCAGAATCCCAAACAGACATCAATAAAACTGAAATGCCTTACAGCCCAAATTTATGAAATACTTCTAAAATGCTATCTTCCATAATATACGCTGAAATTCTCTCGGGTTATCTAAAACCCGATCCGCACATACGCCTAAGTCCGAAATCATCATACGATCCTACAAGAACCTTCAAATACTGATTCGGAGGTCGTTTACTCAAAATTCAAATCTTAGTTGATTCTTCCAACTTAAGGCTTCTGAAATGAGAATTTCCTTTCCAAATCAACTCTAAACTTTCCGAAATTCAATTCCGACCACACCTACAAGTCATAATACCTGAAACGGAGCTGCTCATGACCCCAAACTGTCGAACAATGCGCTAGAGCTCAAAATGACCGGTCGGGTCGTTACATTCCCCCCCACTTAAACAGACGTTCGTCCTCGAACGTGCTAAGAACTGCTCTGGAGTTATCTGAAATCACTGTTTAACACCTCGTGCACCTGCCCGTGCTACCACAATCCAGTTGAGCACATTAACTTGATCAAATCTGAAGATTTCTTCTTTTATCCATATAGTAAGGTCAGAACCTAGTTCCAACACTTGAAATTCTCTGTCAGGCCTAGTTCCAATATATAAATCCCGTATCAACTACCACACGATATACCAGAACATGACTGCATGCCTTTGCTAAATCAGCACCATGCACCGCATAACTCATCATCTGACCACAATGGCACTCCCTGAACCTTAATAGCCAAAATTTCACGAATCTGGTGCTCCCGATACACCTCATAACAAATATACATGCATCCTGCTATAATGCTGACGATACTAACACAACGGAGGAGATGTGCAGAAATTCATACCCAACTGCAGAGTTAATAAATCATTGAACATCTCATCTTGACTAGAATCATCACCTCATTATGAACCTGAATAATGGTATTTGTTCTTTAATGTATTTCACATAATCTTATCGCACTGATCCCTGATCGAATAATCTCGTCTCACCCAGTATGAACTTATCAGAGAACGAATCACCCCAAACATGACCAACAACCTCACATAATACCACATCGCATCAATAGGCCCTAACTCGAACATGATAATAAGAAACGACTCAGGAAGGAACTATTCAACTCGCGCAACTAATATGAACTTTTCTCATAAAATAGGAAGTAGAACATAAGAAATAATAAATATAGGAACCTTACTCATCATCACACTGTTGTGGCGTGCAACCCGATCCGAATAACATACCCGTGGCGACGTGCCACTCGATCCACACACAAAATTTACACAAGAAGATATATATATGGAGCTGATTTGTTCACTATTACAAACTACTGAATATCGATCATAAGCACGCTAAGTGCATAATACCATCCTGGGGAGACTGATAAAGTCGTAGGCTACAAAACTCAAGCACAACTGAGGTGCGATATATATATATACACTCTGGATCTCAAGAGCTATCCTGCTCATACAACATACCCATTACGCGGGACCTCNATATATATATATACACACTCTGGATCTCAAGAGCTATCCTGCTCACATAACATCCCCACTACGCGGGACCTCAACACATAGGAAATTATCAAGCCGTTTCACAACTCACACGGCACAAATCACAATATCTCATGAATTTGACGAAGGCGAAACAACACCTGATATCCCAACACCCCTCCTTGAGGAGCGCTATACTGAAATGAACATATCTTCCTCGCATGAAGCCCATAATCATATTTAAATCCATCCACAAGCATCGAGTCTACCTTGCTCACACCAAACTAAGCTAATAGCTTTTACCTGGGTCCATAATAACCCACTTTCTCTCATAATATGCGAGAACAACCATCATAGCCGAGACAAACACCCCACAATCCATAACAAAATGAATTGAACGCCTTTTCGGCATAAATTCTCAAATAAACAATATTGCACTCCTTTATACCCATTCCAAATCTTCAATCCATCAAGTGACTACATGTCACATTTATACAATCTTTTTGCGGTCATGCTTCCACGACCTCCCACACAAGGCAACAAGTATGCACACCTGCATTACCGACCACACTAATACTGCAAAACACATCAAGAACCAATGACCAGGGTACAAAGCCTCTTCCACCAAATATCAATCTCAGGTGACACTGAAGATAACACCAGCTTACTCTGAACTTTTAAATCACTTTTTCTTGCTCTTCCGAGCTCATGACATCCTTATTAACACCGAACTGCAATCTCAATTCTTACTCCCAGTTACATACTTCCTACCGCACATAACATGCCAATATGAGGTAGAGCAAGAATTCCATCATAACTTCTGAACCGCCAATAGGGTGAACACTTCATCGTATAGAAACCTTTTACTTAACTCAATTAAAGAGTACCATCTCAACACACGAGTGAATTCCCACAATCACCCAACATGCAAATCCTTAAGTAGTAGTCTATACCACCATAACCCTTCTGGGATCTGCCTATACCTGACAGGCCATAGCACTCAAATGCTCCCACATGAAATCTATTACGACGGCCGACAAGCCCCGCACACACCGGCACAAACAACATGCATAACTTAATCACATCGAAGGAACTGATCACTGCCGTAAATGTACCATTTCAACCATGGCTAATCAATCTATCTTCTTTTAATCATCTTCAATTGCGTCAGGATTAATAGCAACTTCCTTCAACTTATAGCAAACTCAACTCCCACTCGTCCCGAGGGACCTTGATTCGCGAGACCGTGCTTCCTAAATCCCGCAACCTGTCTCATACCCTTCTGATAACCTTTCTACAATCCGGAGTTAATTCCTCTCACTCCCCCAATGTTATCCTGCATGTTGAACATCTCATAAAACACTCCAACCATCTTCCCTTTTTCTCAGAAATTACTCTGCAAAAGCTCGATTCTCGATCATACCGCCGCCTGAAACCCTTAAACGCTGCATTCTTAACTTTGAATTCACTGGCACCACTACTGAAAGTCACCCACTCTGACTGGTCCCGAATACAATCAACTCCAAGGCTCTCCTAGCACATGAAAACCCTTTTCAATGAAACACGTGACTGAGTCACTACCCTGACAACTCACCTATGCCTTAAGCAAAATTCTGAATCTTCCAAAGCCTAACCCTGGCCCACAGGGCCAACTTTTGCACACCTTCATCAAATCCCACACACAATCACCATTTTACTTCTTTCCCTTAGCTGTAATAACTTGCCAACATGCTGAAAATACGCAACCTTATGGTAACACAATCCTGCAACCCAACTGCAGATGGTGGGACTCCCCCACTTAGCCCGAAGCTACTCCTTGAACCACTCTAGACCCTATCGAGATCCTTTCTCCTTTGATAACGCGATCTTGCTCAACCAATCCGTCCAATTCTTCCAAATTCTCTTGCTAGCACTCCCTAAATACTCAAATCATTCACACATTTTGCCTTCTACCCAATAGCCACTAGAACCCCTCATAGAGACCTGCCAACCATGCCACCGCTAGCCTATTCATAGGAGATAACCCACCTGTGGAAATCACCCGCGGACACCTTCCAACGACGCTGAAATGCACGCTCTCTGCGACATCAATACCCCATCTTACACCCTGCTTCATTTACCAACTTTACTAGTATGTCCGCTTCTTATGGGAATCCATTAAATGCGCGACAATACCTTCAAATTCCAAGCTATGTTGTCGCTCCCCCACTTTGCAACTACTCGACTTCCGCTTCTTACACCTGGCCTCCTAGAAATGGAACCACCGCCTAGCATCACTTCAGGATCATTCTCTGTAGCTCTCAAACCAGCAGATCACCACGACTTCAAGCTCTCCCAAAATCACCTTTCTCGAGCTGCCTTCATTATCAACACTTATCTAGTACTGAACCACCGCACCTCACGGTATCTGACAGCCGCTTCTTCAATACTCCTTCACAATACTCTGACCCCACGCAACCGAAGAAACCATAGCACCGACAAACTTAACACATTCCATTCGATCAATGACGACGACTTCACGTCACAGGTGTATATCCCACCTCACTTGAAGACACCAAGTTTTACTACTTTATCAACCCCAACCGGACCATTCATAACCCAAATGCCTTTCCTCTGCCGGATCTAAAATACTGAAATCTCGAAATCACACTTTGAGAAGACCTCCCTTCAAACCATTCATCACCCCAAACATACGGGCAAGCATTCTATCATCATATCGATATCGCGCGATAACCAATCGCAAGCATCATCACTACCTGAGCATAGCCTTAAGGCTCTCAGAAACACAGCTACTGAGCTGAAACAATATAGTATTCTTTTGCAGGTCAATAACAATAGCCCCAACCAATTACACAAGGAAACATCTCGAATTACATCTGTAGCACCATTTCAATTCAACAAATTCCTGATTCATAGCAAGCGCTTCGCGACACGTAAGATTGAGTAGGAATGAACATAGGCATGAGCCTCAAAGGAATCGAATCGCACGATGAGGAATCAATAAGGGAAGTACACCTAACATCCCTGTAGCCTCTCGAAGATAAGTACAGACGTCTCCATACCGATCTGTAAGACTCTACTAGACTTGCTCATGACTTGTGAGACCTAAGGGAACCTAGAGCTCAGATACAATGTTGTCACGACCCAAAATCCACAAGGCCGTGATGGCGCTGGACATCATTGTCAGGCAAGCCAATCATTAATTAATTGAAATAAATTTCCGGTTTTTAGCATTTGTGAAAATCATTACCCTTTCACTTATTACATAATAACCAAATAGAATCTGTTAAGTAAAATAATGGTTTAAATAGTCCTATTTTAACAAATATATCCCAATACATCTCAGAACCCGGTGTCACAAGTACATGAACTATTTCTACAAAGCTTGTCTGAAATACAAGTGGACAAGGAAATTAAAATAATGTAATACAGTATGAGGGAGACTCTGTCAACTACGGATTACCTCCGGATTATGCAACTCGCCTAAGTCTCCAATCCTCCACATCGCTACGAAATTACCTGTGCAATAAAATGCACAGCAAGTGTAGCATGAGTACAAAAACAACGTGTACTCAGTAAGTCGCCCGCCTAACCTTAGAGAGGTAGTGACGATAGGTCAAATTAGACACTTGCTAAAGGTCAATTTAGAATATTCAAGTGTGACACTAAGCATGATTATCATAGGCAATTTATTAAAAATCAGGGATAAATATTATCAACTCCGTTCACATTTAACACTTTATATCTTTGTAATACTAATAAAAATTTATCAACATTGGTGATTTAATCAGATAACAATTAATCAACGGGAAGGAACAATTTCTTCCAAAATTTTAATAACTTTAAATCTCTGTCATTTCAATTGACAACTTAAAATCCCAGGCCAGTAATCAGGAAAAAATCATAGCAACTACGGAGTAAATATCATGCGCAAGCAATGCCGAGGGTCGAACGGTGCGGACCAACAATAATAAATTGTGCACTGCCGAGGGTCGAACGGCTCGAACCATAGATGCATCTATCTGCCCCGCTCGCGAATCAATCATGTGACGCGGTTGTACATACAAATAATAAGGCTAGCCTGCTCGCGAATCATACCTGCGACTCAGGTGCTCATATATACACATATCCACATAATAAATCCGTATTTTTTTATCAAGAAAGCAGTTTTTTTCAGGAAAGTGGTAAAATTCTTCTTAAAGGAACATGAAATATAGCTTTTAAATGTTTGTTTTGGAAACTTATTTGCCAAGTTTAATGATATCCATAATATAACCATTACCAGGTATACAATTATTCACGGAGGAATCAATTCTCTTTCTAGATGATTAAGAAAATGAACTCTAGCCTTCTTTAGATATTCAATTATGATTTCGATTATATTAGCAGTTTAATATTACAGGCAGGATCACAGGTACAACACGTAAGGCATGCTAGTGGGTCCTAGAATACCCGTACATGGCATAATAGTAGCTACGCACAGACTCCCGTCACCTCGTGCGTACGTAGCCCGCGAAGATAATAGCACATACTTAATTAATTCACCTAGGGGGACAATTCCCCCTCACAAAGTTAGAAAGAAGACTTACCTCGCTCCGAAATTCCATAACCGGCTTCCAAGCCCTTCCAACAGCTCCAACGGACGCACAACGCCTCAAAACTATCCAAATAACGGCAAACCAATGAAAATATACTCTAATATTTGAAACAATTCCAAATTATATAATTTCCCAACTCCGCTTAGTGAAATGACCAAAATTCCCTCAGGCCCACGCGCCCGGAATCCGAAATTTCTCGAAGATAAATCCTACACATAGCTTTACTAGTTCAAATATACAATTTACACTAAATTCCATGCTCAAATTCGTGGTTAAAATCCAAATACAAATTTCTAGGTTTTCTTCAAGATTTCCCAATTTTTCCACAGTTTTTCATGTATAATTCCTTGTAATAACCTTGTACTTATCTTAAAAACATAAAGGAATTGCTTACCTAGCAATGCATGAATAAAATCCTCTCTTGAAGCCCCTCAAAACGCCCCACACCAAAAGAAAATGGGAGAAATGAGCCAAGAATCCAATTTAAAGTGATACACTGCCCAGGCATCCTTCTGTGCGATCGCACAACATCAACCGCGATCGCACAAGCAAAATCCCAGAAGACTCCCAGAACACCCTGTGCGATCGTACAGTCACAGCTACAATCGCACAAGCCAAAACCTGAAGCCTCATATTTATTCCCTCTATGTGATCGCACAACAACAACCGCGATCGCATAGACCAATGCAGCAGCCCCCAATATCCTCCTCTGTGCGATTGCATACATCCAAGTGAGACCGCACAAGCCAAATTACCAGCCCCTAAAATTCCTTCTCTGCGATCGCACCACTAGGGCTGCGATTGCAGTGAACCCCCAAAAACACCAGAAAACAGCAGTACAAAAACACTTGAAAACAACCCGGAACCACCACGAGACACACCCGAGGCCCTCGGGACCCCATCCAATCACACGACTCAGTCCCATAACCATACACGTACTTAGTCGAGCCTTGAAATCATCTCAAACAACATCGAAATCACGAATCGCAGCCCGATTCAAGCTCAATGAACTTAGAACTATCAAACTTCCACATTTGATGCCTAAACCTATCCAATCACGTCCGATTGACCTCAAAGTTTGCACACAAGTCATATTTGACATTACGAACCTGCTCCAATTTTCGAAATGGCATTCCGACCCCGATATTGAGATTTCCACTTCCGGTCGAATTTCTCGAAAACCTTCAAATTTCTATATTTAGCCAAATGACTTCAAAATGACCTCCGGACATCCGAATTCACTTTCGATCGCGCTCCAAACTCCAGAATCACCATACGAAGCTATTCCCAGACTCAGAATCCCAAACGGACATCAATAACACTGAAATGACTTACAGCCCAAATTTATGAAATTCTTCTAAAATGCTATCTTCCATAATATATGCTGAAACGCATATGATCCTGCAGGAACCTTCAAATCCTAATTCAGATGTTTTCTAATCAAAATTCCAATCTTAGTTGGTTCTTCCAACTTAAGGCTTCTAAAATGAGAATTTTCTTTCCAAATCAACTCTAAACTTTTCGAAATTCAATTCTGACCACACCCGCAAGTCATAATACCTGAAACAGAGCTGCTCATGACCCTAAACTGCCGAACGACGTGCTAGAGCTCAAAACGACCGTTCGGGTCGTTACAGTATAAGAGGTAAATAATGCATCGCCTTGATAGTGACCATATTTCCGCTTGAAAGCCTCTTGAAATGAAGCTTTTCGCAAAATTTAAGACTATCTAAATTTGTATCATCTTTATAATATAACATGCAACCATCTTCATAACAATCAATTCTCATTGACGAAAGTCCTAACTTAGAAATCAATCTATTTGCCTTATAGAATTCACCAGGTAAGTTGATCTTAGGGTCAACTAGTTCTATGGTCAATGTAGGAGTCCATTGCTGCTTGAGAAATATTCCAATCAGATTTTATACTTAGTAATCTAACTGCAACAGACAGCTTAGAGTGCGGACTTCCTTCCCGTAGTGGACGACTAGCTTCCTCTAACTGTTCATAAAAATGTTTTGCATCATCATTAGGAGTTTGTTCAACATTTTCATTGGGTTCACCCCCTAAGTGCATCCCAAAAGCATCTGCAACCCTATCATGGATTCTAGAATCACGATTAGTATTCTCCACCGACCTACTACTTTCACCCACAACCATGTTATGAAATATCCCATGGCTACCATCGATCTCTCCATGATTAGTCCACACAAAGTAATTCGCTATAAACCCCTTCCTATAAAGATGAAACTTAACTTCCTCCGGTTTTCCAAACTTCATACAGTCGCACCTACCACAAGGGCACCTAATTAATCCTTCACTTTGGTATGGTGGAAGTGACATTGCATGTCTAATAAATTCATCAACCCCTTCTACAAAATCCTCCCGCAGTCCCCGCCGATTAGCATAATTCCTTCCATCTATACAAATAAAACAAGAACAAATTAATTTAGTTAATTCATATCCTAATCTTTTTTTAGTTAATTAATTTCATAAACTAAAAGTCCAATTCATATCCTAAAATTTCAATTTATAAACTAAAAATTCAATTTATAAACTAAAAACTCAATTCATAAACTAAAAGTCCAATTCATAAACTAAAAGTTCAATTCATAAACTAAAAGTTCAATTTATAAACTAAAAATTAAATTCATAAACTAAAATATCAATTCATAAACTAAAATTTCAATTTATAAACTAAAAGTTCAATTCATAAACTAAAAGTTCAATGCATATCCAAAAAGTTCAATGCATATCCTAAAATTTCAATTCATATCCTAAAGGTTCAATTCATAAACTAAAAGTTCAATTAATATCCTAAAATTTCAATTCATATCCTAAAGGTTCAATTCATAAACTAAAAGTTCAATTTATAAACTAAAAGTTCAATTCATATCCTAAAATTTCAATTTATAAACTACAAGTCCAATTCATAAACTAAAAGTTCAATTTATAAGCTAAAAGTTTAATCCATAAACTAAAAGTTCAACTCATATCCAAAAAGTTCAATTCATATCCTAAAATTTCAATTCATATCCTAAAATTTCTATTCATAAACTAAAAGTTCAATTCATATCCTAAAATTTCAATTCATATCCTAAAGTTTCAATTTATAAATTAAAAATTCAATTCATATCCTAAAATTTCAATTCATATCCTAAAGGTTCAATTCATAAATTAAAAGTTCAATCCATATCCTAAAATTTCAATTTATAAACTACAAGTCCAATTCATAAACTAAAAGTCCAATTCATATCCTAAAATTTCAATTTATAAACTAAAAGTTCAATTCACATCCAAAAAGTTCAATTCGTATCCTAAAGGTTCAATTCATAAACTAAAAGTTCAATTAATATCCTAAAATTTCAATTCGCTTCGGCGCTACTACAGCGCTTCGCTAACTCGAAGCGCTTCGCTATGAGAATCTAGCTTCGCTAACGCTCGGCTAAGTGTTGAACCTTCGCGCTGACCGATCCAATAGAGTCAGAACACCTTTCTATCTAAAAGAAATGGTGCTCGGTGAAAGGATCCAGATTCCACAGCGGGCAGCTGTGTGACAACACTACAGAGAAAGCGGCGCTTTCGTGTAACATGCTATGGTCTCAACGCCCTTACGAGGTAGTGATGAGTTTCACTCGCTCTAAGCAAGGTTCAATTCATAAATTAAAAGTTCAATTCATATCCTAAAATTTCAATTCATATCCTAAAGGTTCAATTCATAAATTAAAAGTTCAATTCATATCCTAAAATTTCAATTTATAAACTACAAGTCCAATTCATAAACTAAAAGTCCAATTCATATCCTAAAATTTATAAACTAAAAGTTCAATTTATAAACTAAAAATTCAATTCATAAACTAAAAGTTCAATTCATAAACTAAAAGTTAAATTTATAAACTAAAAGTTCAATTCATATCCTAAACCCTAGATTCTAACTAAACTATCAAGACAATACAAAGTATAATTCAAATATTACTAAACTAAATTCAACACTAATTAAACTAATTAGTTAATAAAATTAATTAACAAAACTAATTAAAATAAGACCTAAACCCTAGTCCTCAATAAAATACAATGTTCAAAGAATTGAAACACTAATTGAAACAATAAACTACAACATTGAAATAATTGAAACAAAAACTAGAAATAACAAATAAATGGGTTATAATTCAAACCTAGGCTTTTTAAGTGGAGAAGGAGAGAGAGGGGCGGCGGAAGTGGTGGTCGGCGACAGCGAGGCAGTGGTGCCGCGGGGTGGGGGAATGGGATTTGTGTGAGAAGGGGAGGGGAAGGTGTTGAGAGAGAGTTGTGAAATTTTGGGATGAAAATAAGAGAAATGGGGGAGAACCCGTTTTTTAGTCTGTTTTTAGAAAATAGCGACCAACATTGGTCGCTACTTTGGTCAGTACATTAAGTCTTGACCGTTTGACCATAATAGCGACCAACTTTAGTCGCTATTTCTATAAAAAAAATTAAATTCTTTTTTTTTTTTGGTTTTTAAATATTATAAGCTATATTATTATTAGCTATAAATATTTATTTTTTTTAACTACAATTATTGTAAATAATTATAAACTATAAGTATAATCTTTAAAAAAAATTATATTAACTAGGTAATTACTTTTAATAGATTATAATAGCATCAAAGTTATATTAAATATATGAGTAATTTCATACACACACATACACTATATTGTATTTGATGATCAATCTTATACATTACTACGTACGAATAATTGATCAATTGATAAACCAATATAATATTATTCTATTGTATATAAGTCGAGACGTTTTGTTTTTACTATTAATAGATATGTCAGACATATATATAGCTTCTTATAGTATATGTTAGTGTGTGTGAATATATAACACACACACTTCGTCTTACTTTAACTACATATAGCATGTTATAGTATATGTTATTATATTCATTATTTGTATTATACTTGTAACAACCCGACCGGTCGTTTTGAGCTCTAGCGCGTCGTTCAGTAGTTTGAGGTCATGAGCAGCCCCGTTTCAGGTATTATGACTTATAGGTATGGTCGGAATTGAATTTCGGGAAGTTTAGAGTTAATTTGGAAAGAAAAATCTCATTTCAGAAGCCTTAAGTTGGAGAAATAAACTAAGATTAAAATTTTGAGTAAACGACCTCCGAATCAAAATTTGAAGGTTCCTGCAGGTTCATATGATGATTTCAGACTTGGGCGTATGTCCGGATCGGTCTTTCGATAACCCGGGAGTATTTCGGCGTATATTGTGGAAAACAGCATTTTTGAATAAATTTCTTAAGTTTGGCTTGAAGAACGTTTCAGTGATGATGATGTCCGTTTGGGATTCTGAGTCTGGGACTAACTTTGTATGGTGATTCTGGAGTTGGGAGCGCGATCGGAAGTGAATTCGGATGTCCGTAGGTTATTTTGAAGTCATTTGGCTAAAGATAGAAATTTTAAGGTTTTTGAGGAATTGAACCGGAAGTGGAAATTTTGATATCGGGGTCGGATTTTGATTCCGAAAGTTGGAGCAGGTCCGTAATGTTGAATGTGACTTGTGTGGAAAATTTGAGGTCAATCGGACGTGATTTGATAGGTTTCGGCGTCAAATGAAGAAGTTTGAAATTCTAAAGTTCATAAAGCTTTTATTGAGTTGTGATCCACTGTTTCGATGTTATTTGATGTGATTTGAGGCCTCGAGCAGGTCTGCATTATGTTTTGGAACTTGTTGGCATGTTAGGGTTGGGCCCCGGGGGGGGCCGGGTGTTAACCGGATAAGCCTCGGACCAAGTTTGAACTTGGAGAGCATAAATTGAATCTCCCAGCTTCTAGTGTGATTACGCTTGCGCTTGGATGGCCGCAGGTGCGAGCTCGCAGATGCGGGCACGAGTCGCAGAAGCGAAAAGGCATGGGCTATCCATGCACCGCGGGCGCGAAGAATTGGCCGTGGGTGCGAAGACCGCAGGCACGGACACAGCAGGCGCAAAGGTTTTGTCGCGTGCGCGAAGATCGCTGGGCAGTGAGTGTTTAAAGCGGGGGTTTGAGCATTTTTGCTCATTTCTTCATTCTTGGGCAATTTTTCGAGCTTCTTGAGAGGGATATTCACCTAGAAACTTGTAGGTAAGTCAATTCCACCTATTGCAAGTTAATTACTTGGATTATATCTAGATTTAACATGGAAAATCATGAGATTTTGTGGAAAAGTTGAAAATTTTTGAAGAAAAGCTAGAAATTTGTATTTGGATTTTTAGCCACGAATTTGAGCATGGAATTTAGAGTAAATTGTATATTTGAGTTATAAGACTATGGGTAGGGTATATCTTCGAGAAATTTCGGATTTCAGGCACGTGGGCCCAAGGGCATTTTGGTCAATTCACTAAGAGGAGTTGGGAAATTATATAATTTAAATTGTTATAAATATTAGAGTATATTTTCATTGGTTTGTCGTTATTTGGATAGTTTTGGGACGTTGTGCGTCCATTGGAGTCGTCGGAAGGGCTATGAAGCCGGTTATGGAACTTCGGAGCGAGGTAAGTCTCCTTTCTAACTTTGTGAGGGGGAATTGTCCCCCTAGGTGAACTAATTAAGTATGTGCTACTATCTGCGGGGACTACGTACGCACGAGGTGAGGGGAGTCGGTGCGTAGCGACTATTATGCCATGTCCGGGTAGTCTAGGACCCACTAGCATGCCTTACGTGTTGTACATGTGATCCTGCCACTAATATTACGCTGTAAATGCTATTGAATCGGTAATTGATTTCCTAAGAAGACTAGAGTGTACCTTTTATAATTATTTAGAAAGAGAATTGATTCCTCCGTGGATAATTGTATACCTGATAAGGTTATATTATTGAATATTATTAAACTTGGCAAATGAGTTTCAAAACAAAGATTTAAAAGCTATTTTTCATGTTCCTTTAAGAAGAATTTTACCACTTTCCTGAGTAACTGCTTTCTTGATAAAAATGTAGATTTATTATGTGAATATGTGTACATATGAGCACCTGAGTCGCAGGTATGATTCGCGAGTAGGCTAGCCTTATTATTTTTATGTTGACCGCATCGCATGATCGATTCGCGAGCAGGGAAAAATAGATGCATCTATGGTTCGAGTCGTTCGACCCTTCGTTAGTGCACAGTTTATTATTGTTGGTATACGGCGTTCGACTACCAGCATTGCTTGCGCATGATATTTACTGCGTAATTGTTGTGATTTTGCCTGGTTACTGGCCTGGAATTTTAAGTTGTCAACTGAAATGACAGAGATTTAAAGTTATTGAAATTTTGGAAGAAAATGTTCCTTCCCGTTGATTATTTGTTATTTGATTAAATCGCCCATGTTGATTAATTGTTATTAATATGACGAAGATTTAAAGTGTTAAATGTGGAAGGAGTTGATATTATTTATTCCTAATTTTAATAAATTGCTTATGATAATCATGATTAGTGTCACACTTGAATATATTAAATTGACCTCTAGAAAGTGTCTAATTCGACCTGTCGTCACTACTTCTCTGAGGTTAGGCGGGCGACTTACTGAGTACTCGTTATTTTCGTACTCATGCTACACTTGTTGTGCGTTTTTATTGCACAGGTACCTTCATAGCGATGTGGCTGGTTTGGAGACTTAGGCGAGCTGCATCATCCGGAGGTGATCCGCAATTGACGGAGTCTGCCTCGTATTTTATTACATTATTTTAATTTCCTTGTCCACTTGTATTTCGGACAAGCATTGTAGAAATTGTAAAATTCTTTGAAATTGCTCATGTACTTGTGACACTGGGTTCTGGGATGTGTATGGGATGTATTTACCAAAAAAATGGAATATTAAAACCGTTGTATTTACTTAACAAATTTTGTTTAGTTATTACGTAACAAGTTAAAGATAATGATTTCAAAAATGCTAAAACAGGAATCTATTTCAACTAATTAAAGATTGGCTTGCCTGACAGTGGTGTCCGGCGCCATCACGACCTTATGGATTTTGGGTGCTGAAAATATGGTATCAGAGCTCTAGGTTCCCAGAGGTCTCACGAGTCATGAGAAAGTCTAGTAGAGTCTTGCGGATCGGTACAGAAACGTATGTACTTATCTTTGAGAGGCTACAGGGTTGTTAGGAGTACTTCCCTTCTTGATTCCTCATCGTGTGATTTGATCCCTTCAAGGCTTATACCTACGTTTCTTTCTACTCAATCTTATACGTCGCGAAGCGCTTGCTATGAATCGGGAATTTGAGGAATTGAAATGGTGCGACAGATGTGATGCGAGATGTTTTCCATGTGTAATTGGTTGGGGCTGTTGTTATGACCCTGCACGAGGATAATATGTTATTTCAGCTCAGTAGCTGTGTTTCTGAGAGCCTTAAGGCTATGCTCAGGTAGCGATGATGCTTACGATTGGTTATCACGCGATGTCGATATGATGATAGAATGATTGCCCATATGTTGGGGGGTGATGAATGGCTTGAAGGGAGGTCTTCTCAGAGCGTGATTTTCAGATTTTGGTATTTTAGTTCCGGCAGAGGAAAGGCAATTGGACTATGAATGTTCAAGTCTAAGGGAAATAAAGTAATAAGACTTGGTGTTATCAAGCGAGGTTGAGTCTTCACCTGTGATGTGATGTCGTCGTCACTGATAGAACGGAATATGTTAAGTTTGTTGGTGTTATGGCTTCTTCGATTGCATGGGGTCAGAGTATTGTGAAGAATTATTGAAGAAGCGGCTATCAGAGATCGTGAGGCGCGGTGGTTCAGTACCGAATATGTGTTGATAATGAAGGAAGCTAGAGGAATATGATCTTCGAAAAGTTTGAAGTCGTGGTGATCTGCTGGGTTAAGAGCTACAGAGAATGGCATTGAATTGAGGCTAGGCAGTGGTTCCATTTCTAGGAGGCCAGGTGTAAGAAGCGGAAGTCGAGCAGTCGCAAAGTGGGGGAGCGAAAGCATAGCTTAGAATTAGAAGATATTGTCGTGCATTTAATGGATGTCCATGAGGAGCGGATGGACTAGTAAAGTTGGTAAACGAAGCAGGGCGTGGGATGGGGTATTGATGTCGCAGAGAGTGTGCATTTCAGCATCGTTGGAAGGTGTCTGTTGGTGATTTCCATAGGTGGGTTATCTCATATGAATAGGTTAGCGGTGGCATTATTGGCAAGTTTCTTCGGGGGATTCTAGTGGTTATTCCGTAGGAGGCAGAATGTGTGAATGATGCCAGAGAATTTGAGTATTTAGGGAGTGCTAACAAGAGAATTTGGAAGAATTGGACAGACTGGTTGAGCAAGATCATGTTAACAAAGGAGAAAGGATCTCAGCAGGGTCTAGAGTGGTGCAAGGAGTAGCTTCGGGCTAAGTGGAGGAGTCCCACCACCTGCAGTTGAGTTGCAGGATTGTGTTATCACAGGGTTGCAGATTGTCAGCGTGTTGGCAAGTTATTTCAGCTAAGGGTAAAGGAGTAAAATGGTGATCGTGCGTGGGATTTGATAAATGTGTGCAAAAGTTGGCCCTGTTGGACCAGGGTTAGGCTTTGAAAGATTCAGAATTTATGCTTAAGGCATAGGCGAGTTATAAGGGTAGTGACTTAGTCACGTGCTTCATTGAAAAAGGTGTTCATATGCTAGAAGAGCCTTGGAGTTGACTGTGTTTGAGGCCAATCAGAGTGGGTGACTCTCAATAGCGGTCCTAGTGAATTCAAAAGTTAAGGATGCGGTGTTTAAGGGTTAAAGGCAGCAGTATGATTAAGAATTTAGCTTTTGCAGCGTAATTTCAGAGAAAGGGAAAATGGTTGGAGTGTTCTATGTTATTTTCAGCATGCCGGATAGTATTGGAGGAGTGAGAGAAATAAACTCCGGGTTGTAGAAAGATTATCAGGAGGGTGTGAGACGGGTTTCGGGATTTAGGCAGCATGGTCTCGTGAATCAAGGTCACTCGGGATGAGTGAGGATTGAGTTTGCTATGAGTTGAAGGAAGTTACTATTATTCCTGAGGCAATTGAAGATGATCAAAAGAAGATAGAGTGGTTAGCCATGGTTTAAATGGCGCACTTACGGCAATGATCAGTTCCTTCGGTGTAATTGAGTTTTGTGTATGATTGTGCAGATGTGTGTGAGGCTTGTCGGCCGTCATAATAGATTTCATATGGGATCATTCGAGTGCTATGGCCTGTCAGGTGTAGGCGGGTCCCGGAAGGTTTATGGTGGTTCAGATTACTACCTAAGGATTTGCATGCTGGGTGATTGTGAGAATTCACTCGAGTATTGTTATTGTTCTCTTGAATTGAGGTAAGTAAAAGGATTCTATATGATGAAGTGTTCACCCTGTTAGCGGTTCAGAGGTTATGATTGAATTCTGGAGCTATCTCATATTGGCATGTTGCGTGCGGTAAGCAGTATGTAACTGGAAGTAAGGAATCGAGGTTGCGGTTCGGTGTTGAAAAGGATGTCATGAGCTCGGATGAGAAAGAATAAAGGATTTGAATGTTTAGAGTGAGCTGGTGTTATCTTCAGTGTCACCTGAGATCGGTGTTTGGTGAAAGAGGCTTTGCATCCTAGTTATGGGTTCTTGATTTTCTTTCCAGTATTAGTGTGATCAGTGGTGTAGATGTGCAGACTTGTTGCCTTGTGTGGAAGGTCGTGGAAGCATGACCGCGAGAAGATTGTATAAGTGTGACATGTAGTCACCTGATTGGTTGAAGATTTAGACCAAGTATAAGGAAGTGCAACATTGCTTATTTGAGAATTTATGCCTGGAAGGCGTTCGGTTCAGTTGATTGTGGATTATAGGGTGTTTGTCTCGGCGATGATGGTTGTTCTCGTGTATTATGAGAGGAAGTGGGTTAATACGGACCCAGGTAAAGCTATTAGCTTAGTTTGGTGCGAGCAAGGTAGACTCAATGTTTGTGGATGGGTTTAAA
>ML435085.1:16208-65338 GCA_005239525.1 Nicotiana knightiana | reverse complement strand
GCAACATTTGCGAGTAATCTGTACCCCAATATGTATTCTGCTACGACGTCCTGGGGTTTGACAGCAACAAACTTCTTTTTTTGCGGAGAATTGTGGAACTTATCATGAATTTGTTCAATCCTAGTTTTGAACATACAACTAGTGGTAGTAAACCTTATCTTGTTGTGGGGGCCATACTTTCCTATTTTCCTCAAGTAATACATTATAACATCAACGTGCTGCAACAAAAACATATTGCATTTATTCTATTGATTATCACAAATTATCTACAAAATAACTACAAATACATTTGTTTAAATCAGTATTATAGATTATCTACATAATATCCACAGAAAAACTACATTTTCATCTGTGTTTCATCATGATTAAAAATTATCTACAATATATATACAAAATATGTACAATTTTGTGTGTTATTATACATTCATTAACATTATCTACAAAACATCTACAATATACCTACAATTGAGATTGTTACTAAGCATTTATACAGAATATCTCCAATATATCTACCCAATAAATACATATACTGGAGATGGTACTATAACAGTGTTGTAGATACAAACAAAATCAACAAAATAACTACATATTCTGAGTATGAGTTTAACGAGTCGTTGAGGACTTGTCCGGGGTGTGCCAAAGTATAGAACCACTCCTTCTTGTCAACCTTTTTCACTCCAAGATCAAACCATGGATTAATTTGGTTATCCTTTATAGAATACGGAGCCTTCCTCCTATTTAAACAAATAGAAATTAAAATAAAATTGTTGAATGAAGTGGATATGTAAAAGATGAATACTGGAATCAAAGGGTCAAATTATGTAAACTAACCTCTTTGAACCTGTGTCGGTACCTTGGTATAACCACTTGTTGAATTGTTCCAACAACTCTACCAATAACACTAGTAAATGGGTGCTTCAGGTGAAAAATTTGAGGTCGAACCGAAGTGCTGCCACCAAAACTGTATAAATGGAGAAATGGTGATCGGGCATACTTTCCAGGCTGCCTTGTTCTACCTTGATACACATGTGTTGTTTCATCTTGGTTAGGCTCGCCGAACTTAACCAACTGGGAGAAGTTATCAGGCAGCTCAAAATCATCAAGTGTAACCTCCTTCTTCTCACCTCTGAAGTCTTCTGAATCACCTACATTCACATACTCTGCTTCTTCACCTACATTGACATCTTCCTCATTTTTCTGTTCTCTTTGAACTGTTACTGTGACTCCGTGAATTGGAGATTGTGCATGCATATCTTCCCTCACTGTTACATATTGTATATCTAGCTTAATAGAATGGTAAAAAAATTGAAACAGAAAGAAAAAATCTCTGAATACAATTTCATACCTGCAATTTCTTCATTAACTGCACCTTCAAAATGGGAATATAAATCAACACGTGCTGGAAGATTCTCATTAATTTCCAGCTCATTCACATGGCCTGTTTTTTCATTAAAGATTTTGAATTATAATGGATAGTAGTGGCTTGAGAGTTTTAGGAGATATGTAGGTGTATTATAGAGATCTACATAAATATGTAGACCTGTATAAATATATTGTATTTAATTGTATATATATTGTAGAGATAACGTAAATATATTGTAGATATTTTGAAGATATTTTGTAGATATGTTGTATATATGTTGAAGATAACTTGTATATAATTTGTAGATAAAGTGGAGGTATATACCTATTTTGCTGCTGCTGGCATGCACTGGTTCTCCGCTAGTGAACTGAAATTGTTGATTGTTCTTGTCTTTTGGTTGGTCAGAATTTTTGGTTGAACTCCCAGCAAACTGAAAGTTTTATATTAGTTAGGATATATATTTTAGAGGTGACATAAATAGTTTTGTTAAATGAATAAATTTTAAATATTACCTTTGCATCAACGTTATCATTTCGACTATTTATCACCTACAAAATAGCCTTGACTGACTCATTTAGTAGCACTCAAAGGCTACCTAGTTCTTCAAAGACATCTTTCCTAAAAGGTGCAAGCTCTAAATCAACCTACATATTAAAAATATAGAGAGTTAACTTCAAAATATGGCTTAACATACATTAAAGAACATATGCAATATTATGTATACACATTACCTTCTCAAGACCTTTTTATAATTTTCTAATTTGTTTAAGAATAGACTTCTTGTCCTCTTTTCCAATTGATTCTTTGGGTTCTAATGGAGGAGCAACAACTTTCGGGTCCTCAGAAATATGTTCAACTTCTTCAATTATGTACTCAACTTTATCAGGCAAAGACATCACAGAAAGCTCTTCAGGTGCTTCAGTTATGTTGGTGAACTGAATGAGAAAAAAAAATTAGCTTTATTAGGGCAGAATATGTATAAAAATTGTAGATAATTTGTATTAAATTATATAGAACATAAATAAGAACCATTTACCTTGATCCATTCAGGTTTGACCATTTTATCTTCAATTTCATCTAACCATATCTTGTCCTTGGTAACTGAGTAGTTAAGTATGCGTGGGATTGAATTAGCAACTCTTATAGCTATATCAGTGTTGACGGTGGAACAACACTCGTACAACATACTTGCAAGGCTAGTGGGAATCCTCGAATGAGATAAGAATGAACAAAAAGATTTAGCCTGTGCCTAACTGATTCAATCAACTGTCTATAAGACTGAATACCCCATGCGTATGACGCATACTATCCGGAATCCACCAAATAAAACCTAAAAATGATCAACCAATCCAACATGATCTTTGTCTGAAGGACAAATGAAGAGTTTTACGAGATATATAATACATAACTTTTCTGCATCTTCATTATTTACCCAGCTTTTGTTGGTTACAATCTGTTTTAGGTATGACTTCTCCACTCTTCCTTTCATAATTCGGAGTGTAACCAAAGTCTGTCACCTTGGTAAAACATCTAAGACCAGTTATTAACGCAAACTCTCTCAATTCAAAATTTAACCTCTGACCCTTTAACTCAGTTGAAGAATAGGAAGCATCAGATGCATTCAATTCATACTTCATAAGAAGACGAATAGCTTGGTTTTGCATACATAATTTGGGAAATGACAGCAAATAACCAAAGCATGTCTTCTTGAATAGCTTTAAACCATTTGGAGACAATAACTCTTTAATTTGGCTAGGAACACTAGGGTCAGATAATGTATGAAACCTAAGGACCCCATAATCAACATTATGAGGTGTAAAAAAATGTCCATTCTGCACAAAATATAAATAATCTCTTATTAATACAATGCTTTAATCTAAAGAAATAACATATCTACATTTGTAATACAGAATATCTACAAATACATAATACATTTAAAAATAAAAAACAATATAACTACAATTTCTTACAATATATCTACAATTTTAAACAAATTCATAAAACTACAACCAACCTTCAAAATATAGACAAATAATCTACAAAGCAGAAACACCACAGATTATGCGGGCCCGGGGTTGGATTTTAGAATTTCTTCAAGAATGGCGAATTTGACTTAGTAGTAGGAGAATTTCCATACTTTGAGCATAAATTGATGAATTTTTATAACATTTGGCTAGTTTCGAGTCCTCGGGTGTAGAGTTCGGAGTTTCGGGCGAGTTCTGGGTCCGGGGAGTAGGTTCGACGCGAGGTGAGTCTCCTTTCTAACCTTGTAAGAGGGAATTGTCCCCATAGGTGATTATAAATAATTGCATGTCCTTATTTGTGGGGGCTACGCACGCACGATGTGACGAGAGTCCGTACATAGCTACTACTATGTTATGTTGGGTAGTTCTAGGACTTACGAGCATGCTTATATGTGCCTTACATGTATTTCTAAACGTATTTTGAGTTGCTTATTATCCTTGATTTGGCATGAGAATATTAGGAAGTTGTGGTCCATGATATATTGCTTAGGTTCTTGCCTTATAGAATAATCTCTGATAATTCCCTAAAAAATTGATAATTTTATGTATGTATGCGACACCGCGTCACATGTTCGATTTGCGAGTAGGGTAATAGATGCATCTATGGTTCGAGCCCTTCGACCCTCGGTTGTGCACATTTATTTTTCGCGGCGTTTCAGCCGTACGTTTCTGGCCTATTATGTGCTGTATGATTTACTGAGAATTTGTTGTAAAATATAAACTGCTTCATGTTAATAAGGGAATTTAGTACATTATGTGCTAGTGAAATTTGACATGCAAAGGTAAATACAACTATACTTGACGATCTATGTCTTTGTGATTTCTACGACTGTTATGCCTGCCTAGTTCCGATTAAATCATGTTATTTAGAAATGTTGACCCTAGTAAGTATCACGTCTACCTCTCGTCACTACCTCTTCGAGGTTAGGCGGGATACTCACTGGGTACATATTTGTTTATGTACTCATGCTGGACTTCTGTACTTAATTGTGCAGGTTCTGAGGCTGGTGCATCTGATTATCAGACCGAAGCTCGATTCTGATCTTAGTTGGACCCGACTTCACGGTGAGCTGCTTCTCCTGGCGATCCTCGGAAGCTCCATGGAGTTTTCTTTTGCTTATTTCCCGTCTATTTCATTCAGACAGTGGGATTGTATATTATGTTTTGTATATTTTGTTAGTATGCCGGTAGGACTTGTGATACTAGTTCCTGGCACACACGTAGTTGTTATTTTGGCTTGCGGGTCTATATATGAATATATATTGGCTCATTCCTCTTCATGACTGTTTTGGTTAAAACTGGCTATTTATCCTTGTCGAATCATGTTTTAAGTTTTAATAACTGGGTATATTTTAAAGGGTTTAATCTAATAAGAAGGAACCCTCAGAAAATTGAGAGTCGGCTTGCCTGACCCCGCTGTTTGGTGCCATCACGACCTGTGTTGAGATTTTGGGTCGTGAAAACATGGTATCAGAGCACTAGGTTCACGTAGGTATCACAAGTCACGGGCAAACCTAGTAGAGTCTTGCGGATCGGTATGGAGACGTCTGTACTTATCTTCGGGAGGCTATAGGGTGTTAGGAAAACCTCTCCTTATTTTTATTCTATCGTGCAATCAATGGTTTACTAAATTTCATTCTTCTATTCTCTCACGGATGGTGAGGACGCGTGCATCTGATGTTCCAGACTCGGGAGGGACCGCTACCTCCGTTGTTCGAGGCTGTGGCAGAGGCCGGGGGAGGGCACCAGCCCGAGGTAGGGGACGAAGGCAACCCCGAACTATTCCAGTCATACCACCACCAGAGGACCCTACTATAGAGAAGCAAGGTGAGGTGCCCCCAGCAGTTCCTGCTCCAGTGGACTTTATGACGACGCCAGGATTCTAGGAGATCATGGGCCGTATGATGCGATTCATGGACACTATGTCCCAGGCTGGTTTATTTCGAGCGGATCCTTCCACATCTCAGGCAGGAGGGGGAGCCCCGGCCCCTACTGCCCAGGCTGCAGGCCAAACATCAGCACTTCATCATACCCCGGGTACACTGCCCGTGGGTGGGGCCCAGCCTGTAGCAGCAACACCTGAGCTCAGACCAGCTGCAGACGGCGATCCGCAGAAGTTACTGGATAGATGGACCTGATTGCACCCTCCCATCTTCGGGGGTGAGAAGGGAGAGGATGCCCAAGACTTTATTGATAGGTGCAGGGACAGACTGCACAACAGGAGGATACTGGAGTCCCATGGAGTGGACTTCACTACTTTTCAGCTTGAGGGCAGGGCCCGCAGATGGTGGCAGTCCTATATCCTGGGTAGACCGGCACTTTCCCCTTCCATCACTTGGGAGCAGTTCACTCAGCTATTCCTGGACAGGTATATTCCACCCTTCGAGAGGAAAGAGCTGCGATATCAGTTTGAGCAGCTGGAGTAGGGGCAGATGTCAGTGACAGATTACGAGGCCAGGTTTTCTGAGTTGCCCCGTCATGCCCTTATGATATTGCCTACTGATGCCGAGAGGTGGAGGTGGGGACTCCCTATCAGCTTGTGGTCGAGATAGCTCGCCGGATTGAGGGTTATCGTTCGAGAGGCAGAGAACGGAGTCAGCAGGATAAGAGGGCTAGATTTTCAGGAGATTTCAGAGGTGCCCCAGCCAGGGGTATAGGTCATTTCGGTAGAGGCCAGTCTAGAAGGCCTCCATATTCAGATCCTACGCCCCCTCCCCATGGTGCTCCAGTGAGGCCCTATATAAGCGCCATTCCAGAGAGTTCCTACTGCCCACCAGCCATTCAAGGTTCCTCAGGCGGGTATTCCGGTCATCAGGGGTCTTCTAGTCCTTACTTCAGTGCCATGCCAGAGAGTTCTCACCATCCCCTAGCTGTCCAAGGTCCTTCTTCAGGGCAGTAGGCCATGCCGCCAGCCAGATGTTATGAGTGTGGGGATCCGGGCCATATGAGGAGGACTTGTCCTAGGCTTCGGGGCAAGGCCGTTCAGCAGAGCTATCAGCCTACACTTTCAGCACCGGCGGTTCGTCCATCCAGAGGTGGAGGGCAGACTGGTAGAGGTCGTCCTAGAGGTGGAGGCTAGGCAGGGGTAACTCTGCCGGCCCCTATTCATTTCCAGGCAGGGGGAGCTTTGCCGGCCCCTATTCATTCCAGCGGAGGTCAGTCTTTCGGTACTCCAGTTAGATTCTATGCTATCCCGGCCAGATCAGATGCAGTGGCCTCAGACGCCGTGATCACAAGTATTATTACAGTAGGTGGTAGAGAGGCATCGGTGTTATTTGATCCAGGATCCACTTATTCCTATGTTTCGGTCTTATTTGCTCATTTTCTGGATGTCCCTCGTGAGTCCTTGGGTTCTCCTATTTATGTGTCCACTCTCGTGGGCGATTCTGTGGTTGTAGACTGGATTTGTCGGTCCTGTGTGATTTCATTTATTGGTTTCGAGACTCGAGCGGATCTCTTATTGCTCGACATGGTTGATTTTGAGGTTATTTTAGGCATGGATTGGCTATCTCCTTATCATGTCGTGCTAGATTTCCATGCCAAGACAGTTACTTTAGTCATGCCAGAGTGGCCTAACCTAGAGTGGAGAGGTTCCTCAGTTAGTGCAGCCAACCGGGTTATTTCATTCCTGAAGGCTCGATACATGGTTGAGCAGGGTTGTCTGGCCTACCTCGCTTATGTGTGGGACGCCACCGCCGAGTCTCCGACGATTGACTCAGTGCCAGTGGTTCGAGAGTTTGCTGATGTATTTCCTTCGGATCTTCCGGGCATGCCTCCGGATCGTGATATTGATTTCTGCATTGATTTAGCTTCAGGCACCCAGCCTATATCCATTCCTTCGTACCGTATGGCTCCAAAAGAGTTGAAGGAGCAGCTTGAGGAGTTGTTAGCTAAGGGGTTCATCAGGCCGAGTGTATCACCGTGGGGTGCTCCAGTTCTATTCGTGAAGAAAAAGGATGGGTCCATGCAAATGTGTATTGATTACCGCTAGTTGAACAAGGTTACCATTAAGAACAAGTATCCTTTGCCGTGCATCGATGATTTTTTTGACCAGTTGCAGGGTGCTCGTGTGTTTTCTAAGGTTGATTTGAGATTGGGGTATCATCAGTTGAGGATTCGGGTTTCGGATGTTTCGAAGACTGCTTTTTGTACGAGATATGGCTATTATGAGTTCCTGGTGATGTCCTTTGGCTTGACTAATGCCCCAACAACATTCATGGACTTGATGAATAGGGTGTTCAGGCCGTATATTGATTCCTTTGTCATTGTCTTCATTGATGACATTTTTATTTACTCACGTAGCCTGGGGGAGCACGAGCAGCATTTGAGAGTCGTGCTCCAGACTTTGCGAGAACAAAAGCTATATGCTAAGTTCTCCAAGTTTGAGTTCTGGTTAGATTCCGTGGCATTCTTGGGGCATGTGGTATCCGAAAAGGGTATGAAGGTCGATCCTCAGAAGGTTGAGGCGGTTCAGAGTTGGGCGTCCTACTTCAGCTACAGAGATCAGGAGTTTTTTGGGCGTAGCAGGCTATTATCGCCGATTTGTGGAGGGGTTTTCTTCTATTGCAGCTCCATTGACTAGATTGACTCAGAAGAATTCCCCGTTTTGATGGTCTGACGAGTGTGAGGCGAGCTTTCAGAAGCTCAAGACAACATTGACCTCAGCACCAGTTCTAGTATTGCCTTCCGGTTCTGGGATGTATACAGTATATTGCGACGCTTCGCACGTTGGCTTGGGGTGTGTATTGATGCAGGAGGGGAGAGTTATTGCTTATGCTTCGCGCCAGCTGAAGGTTCATGAGAAGAATTACCCTGTGCATGATTTGGAGTTGGCGGCGATTAATCATGCTCTTAACATTTGAAGGCACTACTTGTATGGAGTATCATGTGAGGTTTATACAAACCACCGTAGCTTGCAGCACTTGTTCAAGAAGAAGGATCTTAATTTGAGGCAGCACAAGTGGCTTGAGTTGTTGAAGGATTATGATATCACCATTCTTTATCACCCGGGCAAGGCAAATGTGGTAGCAAATGCTTTAAGCAGGAAGGCGGAGAGTATGGGTAGCTTGGCTTATATTGCAGCATAGGAGAGACCTCTAGCCTTGGACATTCAGTCCTTGGCTAATCGCCTGGTGAGATTAGACCTTTCAGAGCCTCGTCGAGTTCTTGCACATGTGGTTGCTCAGTCTTTGTTATTGGGGGATATTAAGGCTCGACAGTATGATGATCCGTGTTTGGCTGAGCTAAGAGAGACACTGGTTCAGGGCAGGGCCAAAGAGGTTATTATTGGCGAGGAAGGTGTTCTGAGACTTTAGGGCCGCTTATGTGTTCCTAAGGTTGATGGCCTGAGGAAGAGTATTCTAGAGGAGGCACACAGTTCTCGGTATTCTATTCATCCTGGTGCTACGAAGATGTATCGTGACCTGAAGCAGCATTACTGGAGGAGGATGAAGAAGGACATTGTGGAGTATGTGGCTAGGTGTCTTAATTTCCAGCAGGTGAAGTATGAGCACCATAGGCAAGGAGGCCTACTTCAGCAGATGCCCATTCCTGAGTGGAAATGGGAGCACATCACTATGGACTTCGTGGTTGGGTTGCCTCGGACCTTGCGGAAGGTTGACGCGGTTTGGGTCATCGTGGATAGGTTGAACAAATCGGCACATTTCATTCCAGTAGCTACTACTTATACTTCTGAGAGGTTGGCTCAGATTTACATTCGGGAGATAGTCCGGTTGCATAGTGTGCCGGTGTCCATTATATCAGATCGAGGTCCTCAGTTCACCTCGCACTTCTGGAGAGCATTACATAGTGAGATGGGGTACCCAGATAGACCTCAGCACAACATTTCACCCTCAGACTGATGGTCAGTTGGAGCGTACAGTTCAGATATTGGAGGACATGCTCAGGGCATGTGTGATTGACTTCGGAGGTCAGTGGGACCAGTTCTTGCCTTTGGCCGAGTTTTCTTACAATAATAGTTATCAGTCCAACATTGAGATGGCACCATTTGAGGCTTTGAATGGTCGGCGATGTCGTTCTCCTATAGGGTGGTTTTTGAGCCTGGCGAGGCTAAGTTATATGTCACCGACCTGGTGAGGGATGCTTTGGAGAAAGTGAATTTGATTCAGGAGAGGCTCCGCACAACATAGTCTGGACAGAAGAGTTACGTGGATCACAGGGCGCGTGATGTATCATTTATGGTGGGAGATAGGGTCCTGTTGAAAGTCTCGCCTATGAAGGGTATTATGAGGTTTGGGAAGAAGGGAAAGCTGAGCCCAAGGTTAATAGGTCCCTTCGAGATGTTGAGGCGAGTTGGGGAGGTTGCTAATGAGCTGGCCTTACCTCCCACTTTATCAGGAGTTCAATCAGTTTTTCATGTATCCATGCTCCGGAGGTACTACGCCGACATCTCTCACGTGGTTGATTTCAGAACTATTCAGTTGGATGAGAGGTTGGGCTACGAGGAGGAGCCAATTGCTATTATTGATAGACAGGACCGCCAGTTGAGTATTCCCTTCGAGAATTTTTGGAATCCGAGCATGCGGGCCCGGGGTTGGATTTTAGAATTACTTCAAGAATGGCGAATTTGACTTAGTAGTAGGAGAATTTCCATACTTTGAGTATAAATTGATGAATTTGTATAACATTTGGCTAGTTTCGAGTCCTCAGGTGTAGAGTTCGAAGTATCGGGCCCGTTCTTGGTCCGAGGAGTAGGTTCGACGCGAGGTGAGTCTCCTTTCTAACCTTAAAAGAGGGAATTGTCCCCATAGGTGATTATAAATAATTGCATGCCATTATTTGCGGGGGCTACGCACGCACAATGTGACGAGAGTCCATGCGTATGTTATGTTGGGTAGTTCTAGGACTCACAAGCATGCTTATATGTGCCTTAGATGTATTCCTAAATGTATTTTGAGTTGCTTATTATCCTTGATTTGTCATGAGAATATTAAGAAGTTGTGGTCCATGATATATTGCTTAGGTTCTTGCCTTAAAGAATAATCTTTGATAATTCCCTAAAAATTGATAATTTTATGTATGTATGCGGCACCGCGTCACATGTATGATTCATGAGCGGAATAACCCTACTATTATGTCAACCGCGTCGCATGTTCGATTCGCGATCAGGGTAATAGATGCATCTATGGTTCGAGCCGTTCGACCCTCGGCAATGCACATTTATTTTTTGCGACATTTCGGCCGTACGTTTCCGGCCTATTATGTGATGTATGATTTACTGAGAATTTGTTGTAATTGTATAAACAAGTTCATGTTAATAAGGGAATTTAGTACATTATGTGCTAGTGAAATTTGACATGCAAAGGTAAATACAACTATACTTGATGATCTATCTCTTTGTGATTTCTACGACTGTTATGCCTGCCTAGTTCCTATTAAATCATGTTATTTAGAAATGTTGACCCTAGTAAGTATCACGTCTACCTCTCGTCACTACCTCTTCGAGGTTAGGCGGGATACTCACTGGGTACATATTTGTTTATGTACTCATGCTGGACTTCTGTACTTAATTGTACAGGTTCTGAGGCTGGTGCATCTGGTTATCAGACCGGAGCTCGATTCTGATCTTAGTTGGACCCGACTTCACGATGTGCTGCTTCTCCTGGCGATACTTGGCAGCACCATGGAGTTTTCTTTTGCTTATTTCCCGTCTATTTCTTTCAGACAGTGGGATTGTATATTATGTTTTGTATATTCTGTTAGTATGCCCGTAGGACTTGTGACACTAGTTTCTGGCACACACGTAGTTGTTATTCTGGCTTGCGGGTCTGTATATGAATATATATTGACTCATTTCTCTTCATGACTGTTTTGATTAAAACTGGCTATTTATCCTTATCGAATCATGTTTTAAGTTTTAATAACTGGGTATATTTTAAAGGGTTTAATCTAATAAGAAGGAACCTTTAGCAAAATGAGAGTCGGCTTGCCTGACCCCGCTGTTGGGCGTCATCACGACCTGTGTTGAGATTTTGGGTCGTGACATGTCAAATGTGACTTGTGTGCAAAATTTGGGGTCAACCGGACGTAATTTGATAGGTTTTGGCATCGGAGGTGGAAGTTTGAAATTTCAAGTTCATAAAGTTTGAGTTTTAGTGCGATTCGTGATTTCGGCATTGTTTGATGTGATTTGAGGCCTCGAGTAAGTCCACATTATATTTTGGAACAGGTTGGTGTAATTGGACGGGGTCCCGGGGGGCCTCGGGTGTATTCCGGGTGGTTAACGGATCTAGTTTGGAGTTTGAAGAAGGATGAGGTTGCTATCATCTTGTGTGACGGAACCTGTGAGGCTTTGGTCGCAGGTGCGGAGCCGCAGGTGCGATATTTGGCTGGCTTGGCTGGGAGCGCAGGTGCGATGCAAATTCCGCACCTGCAAAGGCGCAAATGCGGACAGTGTAGTGCAGATGCGAAGTTTGGCTGGGGCTGAGGAAGCCGCAGGTGCGGAAGTTTGGGCGCACCTGCGCTGATTTGGATCGCAGGTGCAAAAATAGGCCTGGGAATAATGTTTTTAAAACGAGAATTTTGTCATTTCTTCTCCCATTTTCATTTCGTATGGGCGATTGTGGGGAGCTTCAAGGACGGATTTTCGTCAAGGATCACAAGGTAAGTTATTCCAACTCATCTCAAGTTAGATACAAGGTATATGCATGGATTAAAACATGAAAGATTGTGGAAAAATTTGGAAATTTGAAAGAAAACCTAGAAATTATAATTTGGATTTTTACCACAAATTTGAGCATGAAATTAAGGGTAAATTGTATATTTGAGCTAGTAAGGCTATGGGTAGGGTGTATCTTCGAGAAATTTCGGAATCCGGGCACGTGGTCACGAGGGCATTTTGGTCAATTCACTGAGCAGAGTTGCTAAATTATATAATTTGAATTCTTGCAAATATTAGAGTATAGTTTCATTGGTTTGTAATTATTTGGATAGTTTTGGGGCGTTGTGCATCCATTGGAGTCGTCGGAAGGGCTTGGAAGCCGGTTATGGAATTTCGAAGCGAGGTAAGTCTCCTTTCTAACTTTGTGAGGGGGAATTGTCCCCCTAGGTGAATTAATTAAATATGTGCTGCTATCTGCGGGGACTACGTACGCACGAGGTGACGGGAGTCTGTGCGTAGCTACTATTATGCCATGTCCGGGTAGTCTAGGACCCACTAGCATGCTCTACTTGTCGTACTTGTGACCTTGTCAATAAAATATCATTGGATGCTGTCAATTAATAGTTAAATCTTTAATAAGGATAGAGTTTACTTTCTTAATCATCTAGAAAGAGAATTTATTCTTCCTTGCGTAATTGTGTATCGGCCAGATTTGTAATATTTGAAAACCTCGTTATACGTGGCAAAGAAATTTCTAGAAATGATTTGTATACTATCTTCATGTTCACCTAAAGAGGATTTTATCATTTTCTTCAGAAGTTGTTTTCTTGAAAAAAATGTGGATTTATTATGTGAATACGTGTACATATGAGCACCTGAGTCGCAGGTATGATTCGCGAGCAGGTTAGTATTATTATTATTATTATTATTATTATTATTATTATTATTATTATTATTATTATTATTATGTTGACCGCGTCGCATGATTGATTCACGAGCGGGGAAAGTAGATGCATCTATGGTTCGAGCCGTTCCACCCTCGGCAGTGCACAATTTATGTTTATGTTGGTTCGGGCCGTCGACCCTTGGCATTGCTTATGCATGATAATTGCTGCGTATTTCCTGTGATTTATACATGTTTATCGGCCTAAGGAAGTTTTAAATGGCCAGTTAAGAAGAAGAAGAATTGATGCGTAAAATGTGAAATAAGTCTGATGCTTCTTATCCCTGATTATTATTTAAACTGTCAACTGAAATGACGAAGATTTAAAGTGTTAATGTGGAAGGATTGATATTATTTATTCCTGATTTTAATAAATTGCCTATGACATTCATGCTTAGTGTCTCACTTGATTATACTAAATTGACCTCTAGCAAGTGTCAAATCGACCTCTCGTCACTACCTCTCTAAGGTTAGGCGGGATACTTACTGAGTACACGTTATTTTCGTACTCATGCTACACTTGATTTGTATTTTTATTGCACAGGTACTTTCACAACGATGTGGCTGGTTTGGAGACTTAGGCGAGCTGCATCATCCGGAGGTGATCCGCAGCTGACAGAGTCTCCCTCGTACTGTATTCATTTTGTTTTAAATTCCATTGTCCAATTTGTATCTCGGACAAGCTTTGTAATGATTTTATCAATTCTTAGAAATTGCTTATGCACTTGTGACACCGGGTTCTGGGATGTGTTTGGGATATATTTGCTAAAATGGAATATTTAAACCATCATATTTACTTAACGGATTTTGTTTAGTTATTACGTAATAAGTTAAAGGTAATGATTTCAAGAATGTTAAAACATGAATTATTTCAACTAATGAATGATCGGCTTGCCTGACGATGGTTTCCGGCGCCATCACGACCTTAATAGATTTTTGGTTCGTGAAAAATACAGTAGCAAAAATAGGCGTGAATCAGGGAAGTCCAGCTAATCAGTTGTTGTATTTGAGTGTATTCACGAGCTGTATTTGTGAATACAATAACATATATTGCGTAAAACCGGACCTTTCAACTGTTTTAAAACGGAAAGGAAATCAATTTACCAAATAGTCTCCTAATATAACTCAACTACCACAATTATATCACCGATAATTTGTATTTCTCCCTTCATGAAAGATTTTCAATCCGAAAAATAGCAAAAAAACATAGCAGTCTGTGGATTTTCAATTCTCCCATTTTTCTATTGTTCCAGTTCTTACCCAATTTTTTTTTTCAATCACAAAAAATCGAGATTTATACAATTGTATACAGAAATACAATATAATCCGATTTTGCATATGGCAATTTTAACAGTGTTATTGCGTCAAGCTATGACCCTTTTTACCCTGAAATTGAAGAAATATGGCAAGATTTTACATATGTCAAGCTCTGTGTAACGACCCGACCGGTCGTTTTGAGCTCTAGCACATCGTTCAGCGGTTTGAAGTCATAAGCAGCTCCATTTCAGGTATTATGACTTGTAGGTGTGGTCGGAATTGAATTTCGGAAAGTATAGAGTTGATTTGGAAAGAAAATTCTCATTTCAGAAGCCTTAAGTTGGAAGAATCAACTAAGATTGGAATTTTGAGTAAACGACCTCCGAATCAGGATTTGAAGGTTCCAGCAAGTTCTTATGATGATTTCAGACTTGGGCGTATGTCCGGATCAGGTTTTGGATAACCGGGGAGCGTTTCGGCGTATATTATGGAAGTTAGCATTTTAGAAGAATTTCATAGATTTGGGCTTGAAGTGAATTTCAGTGTTTTTGATGTCCGTTTGGGATTTCGAGTCTGGGAATAGCTTCGTATGGTGATTCTGGAGTTGGGGGCGTGATTGGAAGTAAATTCGGATGCCCGAAGGTCATTTTGAAGTCATTCGGCTAAAGATAGAAATTTGAAGGTTTTTGAGAAATCCGACCGGAAGTGGAAGTTTTGATATCAAGGTCAGAATGCGATTTCAGAAGTTGGAGCATGTCCATAATGTCGAATATGACTTGTGTGTAAATTTTGAGGTCAATCGGACGTGATTTGATAGGTTTCGGCGTCAGATGTTGAAGTTGAAATTTCTAAGTTCATAAAGTTTGAATTTTAGTGCGATTCGTGATTTCGGCGTTGTTTGATGTGATTTCGAGGCTCGGCTAAGTCCGTGTAATGTTATGGGACTGAGTCGTGTGATTGGACAGGGTCCCGAGGGCCTCGGGTGTGTTTCGGGGTGGTTCCGGGTTGTTTTCAAGTGTTTTTGTGCTGCTATCTTTCTGGTGTTTTCGGGGTTCAGTGCGATCGCAGTCCTTATGGTGCGATCTCAGTCCTTGTGGTGCGATCACGGAGAAGGAATTAGAGGGGTTGGTAATTTGTCTTGTGCAATCGCACAAGGATGTATGCAATCGCACAGAGGGGGATTTTGGGGGTTGCTGCATTGGTCTATGCGATCGCAGCTATTGTTGTGCGATCGCACAAAGTAAAAATATAAGGCTTCATGTTTTGGCTTGTGCGATCGCAGATGGTATTGTGCGATCGCACAGGGCGTTCTGGGCAGCATACTTGGCCATTGCGATCACGACTAATTGTGTGCGATCGCACAGAAGGTTTTCCTGGGCAGTGTTCAATTTAAAACGGATTTTTGCCATTTCTCTCATATATCTCTCATGGTTGGGGCTATTTTGGAGGATTTCAAAGGGTTATTTTCATCAAGCATCAAGAGTTAAGTGATTCCTTCTCAATTCCAAGTTAAGTCAAGGTTTATACAGGGGATTAGACATGAAAATTGTGGGAAAATTGAAAATTTTGAAGAAAACCTAGAAATTTGGCAATTTGGATTTTAGCCACGAATTGAGCATGAATATTTGAGTAAATTATATATTTGAACTAGTAAAGCTAAGGGGAGAATTTATCTTCGAGAAATTTGGGATTCCGGGCACGTGGGCCCGAGGGCATTTTGGTCATTTCACTAAGCGGGGTTGGGCAATTATATAATTTGGAATTGTTGTAATTATTAGAATATATTTTCATTAGTTTGCCGTGAATTAGATAGTTTTGGGGCGATGTGCGTCCGTTGGAGTCGTCGGAAGGTCTTGGAAGCCGGTTATGGAATTTCGGAGCGAGGTAAGTCTCCTTTCTAACTTTGTGAGGGGGAATTATCCCCCTAGGTGAACTAATTAAGTATGTGTGACTATCTGCGAGGGGCTACGTACGCACGAGGTGATAGGAGTCCGTGCGTAGCTACTATTATGCCATGTCCGGGTAGCCTAGGACCCACTAGCATGCCTTACCTGTTGTACCTGTGACCTTGTCTGTGATATTAGACTGCTAATATAATCGAAGTTGTAATTGAATGACTAAGGAAGACTAGAGTTAATTTTCTAAATTGTCTAAAAAGAGAATTGATTTCCTTCGCGGGAAATTGTATTTCCGGATAAGGTTGTATTATTAAACATTATAAAAACTTGGCAAGTGAATTTCGAAAAAAGGGATTTAAATACTATTTTGTGGTTTTTAAAAGAGAAATCTGTCATTTACTTGGTTACTTGTTTTCCCGACGTATTCGGGGTGGACTGTTGATTGTGCATGACTGCATGTGACCACTTTACCATTTACATTCCGCGAGCGGAGTGTTATTTCCCCCACTCTCATAGGAGCGGGCCGTACGCCACAACGAGATTGAAAGAAATATTATGGTTCAGGTCGTTCGACCCTCGACAGTGCACATAGATAATTCTTATGATGGCTCAGGCCGGTTGTCCTTATCCCGTATGCGCATGCTAAATTGTTAAATGTTTTTCATGATTTTTGAAGTAATAAGATATTTGGGCAAAAATAAAGAAGAAATTGTAGAGTTATGATATTCGGGGAAAAACAAAGAGGAAATTGTTTATTTAAGATATTTTGGAAAATAATGAGAACATGGTAACTGTTTGTTTATTTCCAGTATTTACTTGGATTTCAGTGCCTTATATATATGCTGCTTTACTACCTTTACATGTCTATCGTGTTCATCTTATACTGTTAATTAATTTGCTGGCCCCTAGTGAGTGTCTAATTCGACCTCTCGTCACTACCTCTCTGAGGTTAGGCGGGCGACTTACTAAGTACACGTTGTTTTTGTACTCATGCTACACTTGCTGTGCATTTTTATTGCACAGGTACTTTCATAGAAATGTGGAGGATTCAGAGACTTAGGCGAGCATCATCCGGAAGCGATCCACAGCTGACAGAGTCTCCCTCGTTATGTATTTATTTTCATTTTAAATTTCCTAGTCCAATTTGTATTTCGGACAAGCTTTGTGATGATTGTATAAATTCTTAATAATTGCTCATGTACTTGTGACACCGGGTTCTGGGATGTGTTGGGATATATTTGCTAAAGGGTAATATTTAAAACATTATTTTACTTAGCAGAATTTTATTTAGTTAATATGAAATAAAGTGAAAGGAAATGTTTTTCATAAATATTAAAATCGGAAACTATTTCGATTAATTAATGATTGGCTTTCCTGACGATGATGTCCGACACCTTCACGACCTTATGGATTTTGGGTCATGACAACATGGTATCAGATCGCTAGGTTCCCTTAGGTCTCACGAGTCATGGGCAAGTCTAGTAGAGTCTTGCGGATCGGTACAAAGACGTCTGTACTTATCTTCGAGAGGCTAGATGGCGGTTAGGAGTATTTCCCTTCTTGATCCCTCACCGTGCGATTCGATTCCCTTACAACTTATGCCTAAGTTTGAGGAATTGAAATGGTACTCAATATTACTCAATCTTACGCGTCGTGAAGCGCTTGCTATGAACCAAGAATTTAAGGAATTGAAATGGTGCTACGTATGTAATTCGAGATGTTTCCATGTATCATTGGTTGGGGCTGTTGTTATGGCCCTGCAAAAGAATAATATGTTGTTTCGGCTTAGTAGCTGTGTTTCTGAGAGCGTTAAGGCTATGCTCAGGTAGTGATGATGCTTGCGTTCGGTTATCGTGTGTTGTCGATACGATGATAGAATGATTGCTCGTATGTTGGGGGTGATGAATGGTTTGAAGGGAGGTCTTCTCAGAGTGTGATTTCGAGATTTTGGTATTTTAGTTCCGGTAGAAGAAAGGCATTTGGGTTATGAATGGTCCAGTTGGGGTTAATAAAGTAGTAAGTCTTGGTGTCTTCAAGTGAGGTGGGATATGCACCTGTGACGTGAAGTCGTCGTCATTGATCAAATGGAATGTGTAAAGTTTGTCGGTGCTATGATTTCTTCGGTTGCGTGGGGTCAGGGTATTGAGAAGAATTATTGAAGAATGCGGTTGGCGGAGACCGTGAGGTGCGGTGGTTCAGTACCAGATAAGTGTTGATAATGAAGGCAGCTAGAGAAAGATGATCTTCGGAGAGCTTGAAGTCGTGGTGATATGCTGGTTTGAGAGCTGCAGACAATGATCCTGAAGTGAGGCTAGGCGGTGGTTCCATCTCTAGGAGGCCAGGTGTAAGAAGCGGAAGTCGAGTAGTCGCGAAGTGGGGGAGCGGCAACATAGCTTGGAATTTGAAGATATTGTCGCGCATCTAATGGATGTCCATGAGGAGCGGACATACTAGTAAAGTTGGTAAATGAAGCAGGGCGTAGGATGGGGTACTGAAGTCGTAGAGAGCGTGCTTTTCAGCGTCGCTGGAACGTGTCAGTTGGTGATTTCCATAGGTGGGTTATCTCCTGTGAATAGGTTAGTGGTGGCATAGTTGGCAGGTCTCGATGAGGGGTTGTAGTGGCCATTCGGTAGGAGGCAGAATGTGTGAATGATGCTAGAGAGTTTGAGTATTTAGGGAGTGCTAGCAAGAGAATTTGGAAGAATTGTACAGATTGGTCGAGCAAGATCGTGTTATCAAAGGAAAAAGGATCTCGGCAGGGTCTAGAGTGGTGCAAAGATTAGTTTCAGGCTTAGTGGGGGAGTCCCACCATCTGTAGTTGGGTTGTATAGTTGTCTTCTCATAGGGTTGCGGATTTTCGGCGTGTTGGCAGGTTATTTCAGCTAAGGGAAAGGAGTAAAATGGTGATTGTGCGTGAGATTTGATGAATGTGTGCAAAAGTTGGCCCTGTCGGATCAGGGTTAGGCTTTGGAAGATTCAGAATTTTGCTTAAGGCATAGGGGAGTTGTCATGGTAGTGACTCAGTCACGTGCTTCAAGGAAAAGGGTGTTCAGGTGCTAGAAGAGCCTTGGAGTTGATTGTATTCGGGGCTAGTAAGAGTGGGTGACTCTCAATAGTGGTCCTAGTGAGTTCAAAAGTTAAGGATGCGGCTTATAAGGGTTTCAGGCAGTAGTATGGTCAAGAATAGATCTTTTGCAGAGTAATTTCTGAGAAAAATAAGGATGGTTGGAATGCCCTATGATATGTTTTAGCGTGCAGGATAGTATTGGAGGAGTGAGAGAAATGAACTCCGGATTGTAGAAAGACTATCAGGAGGGTATGAGACGTGTTGCGGGATTTAGGCAGCATGGTCTCGTGAATCAAGGTCACTCGGGATGAGTGAGGGTTGAGTCTGCTATGAGTGGAAGGAAGTTGCTATTATTCCTAAAGCAATGAAAGATGATTAAAAGAAGATAGATTGATTAGCCATGGTTGAAATGGCACGTTTGCGACAGTGATCAGTTTCTTTGATGCGATTAAGTTATGCGTGTGGCTTGTGCCGGTGTGTGCGGGATTTGTCAGCCGTCGTAATGGATTTCATGTGGGAGCATTGAGTGCTATGGCCTGTCAGGTGTAGGTAGATCCCGGAAGGGTTATGGTGGTATAGGCTACTACTTAAGGATTTGCATGTTGGGTGATTGTGGGGCTTCCCTCGTGTGTTGAGATGGTACTCTTGAATCTCGTTAAGTAAGAGGTTTCTATATGATGAAGTGTTCACCCTGTTGGTTGTTCAGAAGTTATGACGTAATTCTTGCATTACCTCATATTGGCATGTTAGGTGCAGTAAGCAGTTTGTAACTGGGAGTAAGAATCGAGATTGCGGTTCGGTGTTAATAAGGATGTCATGAGCTCGGAAGAGCAAGGAAAAAAAAAGGGATTTGAAAGTTCAGAGTAAGCTGGTGTTATCTTTAGTGTCACCTGAGATCGATATTCGGTGGAAGAGGCTTTGCATCCTAGTGGTGGATGTGCAGACTTGCTACCTTGTGTGGAAGGTCGTGGGAGCGTGACCACGGGAAGATGGTATAAGTGTGACAGGTATTCACCTGATTGATTGAAGATATAGACCAAGTATAAGGAAGTGTAATATTGCTTATTTGAGAATTTATGCCTGGAGGGCGTTCAGTTCATTCGATTGTGGATTGTGGGGTATTTGTTTTGGCTATGATGGTTGTTCTTGCGTGTTATAAGAGGAAGTGGGTTAATATGGACCCAGGTAAAGCTATTATCATAGTTCGGTGCGAGCAGAATCAGCTTGAAGTGTGTGAATGGGTTTAAACAGGATTATGGGCTTCAAGTGAGGCAGATGTGTTCATTTCAATATAGCGCTCCTCAAGGAGGTGTGTTGGAATATCAGGTGTTGTTCCGTCTTCGTCAAATTCAGATAATATTGTGATTTGTGCCGTGTGAGTTGGGAAACGGCTTGATAATTTCCTATGTGTCGAGGTCCCGCGTAGTGGGGAAGTTATGTGACCAGGATAGCTCTTGAGATCCAGAGTGTATATATATATCGTACCTCAGTTGTGTTTGAGTTTTGTTGCATATGGATTTATCAGTCTCCCCAGGATGGTATTATGCACTTAGCGTGCTTATGATCGATATTCAGTAATTTGTAATAGTGAGCAAATCAGCTCCGTATTTATATCTTCTTATGTAAATTTTATGTGTGGATTGGGTGGCACGCCGCCACGAGTATGTCATTTAGATCGGGTTGCACGCCGCTATAGTGTGATGATGAGAAGGGTTAATGTATATCTATTTTCTTATGTTTTACTTCCTATTTTCTGAGAAAAAGTTCATATTAGTTGCGTGAGTTGAATAGTCCCTTCCTGAGTCATTCCTTAGCTATCATGTTCGAGTTATGGCCTATCGGCGCGATGTGGTATCATGTAAGGTTGTTGGTCATGTTTGAGGTGATTTGTTGTCTGAGCAATTCATACTGGGTGAGGCGAGATTATCGGATCAGGGATCAGTGCGATAAGGTTATGTGAAGTGTATATTAAAGAACAAATACCATTATTCAGGTTCAGAATGAAGTGATGATTCCAGTCAAGATGAGGTATTCAAGGATTTGTTAACTCTGCAGTTGGGTATGAATTTCTGCACATTTCCTCCGTTGTGGTGGTATCGTCAGCATTATAGCAGGATGCATGTATATTTGTTATGAGGTGCATCGGGAGCACCAGATTCGTGAAATTTTGGCTATTAAAGTTCAGGGAGTATCATTATGGTCAGATGATGAGTTATGCGGTGCATGTTGCCGATTCAGCAAAGGTATGCGGTCATGTTCTGGTACATCGTGTAGTAGTCGATACAGTGGTTATATATTGGAACTAGGCCTGGCAGAGAAATTTCAGGTGTTTGAATGAATTCTGAGCTTATTATATGGATAAAAGAAGAACTCGTCAGATTTGATCAAGCTAATGTACTCAACTGGGTTGTGGTAGCACGGGCAGGTGCTCGAGGTGTTAAACAGTGATTTCAGATAACTCATGAGCAGTTCTTGGCACGTTCAGGACGAACGTCGGTTTAAGTGGGGGAGAATGTAACGACCCGACTGGTCATTCTGATCTCTAGCACGTCGTTCAGCGGTCTGAAGTCGTGAGCATATCCATTTCAGGTATTATGACTTGTAGGTGTGGTCAGAATTGAATTTCGGAAAGTTTAGAGTTGATTTGGAAAGAAAATTCTCATTTCAGAAGCCTTAAGTTGGAAGAATCAACTAAGATTAGAATTTTGAGTAAACGACCTCCGAATTAGAATTTGAAGGTTCCAGCAGGTTCGTATGATGATTTTGGACTTGGGTGTATGCCCGGATTGGGTTTAGGATCACTCGGGAGCGTTTCAGCGTATATTATGGAAGTTAGCATTTTAGAAGAATTTCATAGATTTGGGCTTGAAGTGCATTTCAGTGTTTTTGATGTCCATTTGTGATTCCGAGTCTGGGAATAGCTTCATATGGTGATTCTAGAGTTGGGGGCGCCATAGAAAGTAAATTCGGATGCTCGGAGGTCATTTTGAAGTCATTCGGCTAAAGATAGAAATTTGAAGGTTTTTGAGAAATCCGACCGGAAGAGGAAGTTTTGATATCGAGGTCAGAATGCGATTCCGAAAGTTGGAGCAGGTCCGTAATGTCGAATATGAATTGTGTCCAAAATCTGAGGTCAATCGGACGTGATTTGGTAGGTTTCGGGATCAGATGTTGAAGTTGGAATTTCTAAGTTCATAAAGTTTGAATTTTACTGCGATTCGCGATTTCAGCGTTGTTTGATGTGATTTCGAGGCTCGGCTAAGTCCGTGTGGGTTATGGGACTGATTCGTGTGATTGGACGGGGTCCCAAGGGCCTCGGGTGTGTTTCGGGGTGGTTCTGGGTTGTTTTCAAGTATTTTTGTGCTGTTGTCTTTCCGGTGTTTTGGGGATTCAGTGCGATCACAGTCCTTGTGGTGAGATAACGGAGAAGGAATTAGAGGGGTTGGTAATTTGGCTTGTGAAATCGCACAAGGATGTATGCAATCGCACAGAGGAGGATTTTGGAGGTTGCTGCATTGGTCTATGCGATCGCAGCTATTGTTGTGCGATCGCACAGAGTAAAAATATAAGGCTTCATGTTTTGGCTTGTTCGATCGCAGCTGGTATTGTGCGATCGCACAGGGTGTTCTGGGCAGCATACTTGGCCTGTGCGATCATGGCTAATTGTGTGCGATCGCACAGAAGGTTTTCCTGGGCAGTATTCAATTTAAAACGGATTTTTGCCATTTCTCTCATATATCTCTCATGGTTGGGGGCGATTTTGGAGGATTTCAAAGGGTGATTTTAATCAAGCATCAAGAGGTAAGTGATTCCTTCTCATTTCCAAGTTAAGTCAAGGTTTATACAGGGGATTAGACATGAAAATTGTGGGAAAATTGAAAATTTTGAAGAAAGCCTAGAAATTTGGCAATTTGGATTTTAGCCACGAATTGAGCATATATTTGAGTAAATTGTATATTTGAACTAGTAAAGCTATGGTAGAATTTATCTTCGAGAAATTTGGGTTTCCGGGCACGTGGGCCCGAGGGCATTTTGGTCATTTCACTAAGCGGGGTTGGGAAATTATATAATTTGGAATTTTTGCAATTATTAGAGTATATTTTGATTAGTTTGCCGTGAATTGGATAGTTTTGGGGCGATGTGCGTCCGTTGGAGTTGTCGGAAGGTCTTAGAAGCCGGTTATGGAATTTCGGAGCGAGGTAAGTCTCCTTTCTAACTTTGTGAGGGGGAATTATCCCCCTAGGTGAACTAATTAAGTATGTGTGACTATCTGCGGGGGGATACGTACGCACGAGGTGACGGGAGTCCGTGCGTAGCTACTATTATGCCATGTCCGGGTAGCCTAAGACCCACTAGCATGCCTTACCTGTTGTACCTGTGACCTTGTCTGTGATATTAGACTGCTAATATAATCGAAATTGTAATTGAATGACTAAGGAAGACTAGAGTTTATTTTCTAAATTGTCTAAAAAGAGAATTGATTTCCTTCGCGGGCAATTGTATTTCCGGATAAGGTTGTATTATTAAACATTATAAAAACTTGGAAAGTGAATTTCGAAAAAGGGATTTAAATACTATTTTGTGATTTTTAAAAGAGAAATTTATCATTTACTTGGTTACTTGTTTTCTCGACGTATTCTGGGTGGACTGTTGATTGTGCATGACTGCATGTGACCGCTTCGCAATTTTACATTTCGCGAGCGGAGTGTTATTTCCCCCACTTTCATGGGGGCGGGTCGTACGCCACGACGAGATTGAAAGAAATATTATGGTTCGGGTCGTTCGACCTTCCGAGTGCACATAGATGATTATTATGATGGCTCAGGCCGGTTGTTCTTATTCCGTATGCGCATGCTAAATTGTTAAATATTTTTCATGATTTTTGAAGTGATAAGATATTTGGGGGAAAATAAAGAAGAAATTGTGGAGTTATGATATTCAGGGAAAAACAAAGAGGAAATTGTTTATTTAAGATATTTTAGAAAATAATGAGAACGTGGTAACTGTTTGTTTATTTCCAGTATTTTCTTGGATTTCAGTGCCTTATATATATGCTGCTTTACTACCTTTACATGCCTATCGTGTTCATCTTATATTGTTAATTAATTTGCTGGCCCCTAGTGAGTGTCTAATTCGACCTCTCGTCACTACCTCTCTGAGGTTAGGCGGGCGACTTACTGAGTACACGTTGTTTTTGTACTCATGCTACACTTGTTGTGCATTTTTATTGCACAGTTACTTTCATAGCAATGTGGAGGATTCGGAGACTTAGGCGAGCTGCATCATCTTGAAGCGATCTGCAGCTGACAGAGTCTCCCTCGTTCTGTATTTATTTTCATTTTAAATTTCCTAGTCCAATTTATATTTCGGACAGGCTTTGTGATGATTGTATAAATTCTTAGAAATTGTTCATGTACTTGTGACACCGGGTTCTCGGATGTGTTGGGATATATTTGCTAAAGGGTAATATTTAAACCATTTTTACTTAGCAGAATTTTATTTAGTTAATATGAAATAAAGTGAAAGGAAATGTTTTTCATAAATGTTAAAACCGGAAATTATTTCGATTAATTAATGATTGGCTTGCTTGACGATGATGTCCGGCGCCATCACGACCTTATGAATTTTGGGTCGTGACACTCTAACCCTCTTTACCCTGCAATTGAAGAAATATGATTCATTCCTGAAGATTATTAAAACTTACAAATGGGAATCTGGCAATTTTAACAACGTTATTGCATCAATCTATGACCCTTTTTACCCTGCAATTGAAGAAATATGGCAAGATTTTACATATGGCAAGCTCTGACCCTCTTTACCCTGCAATTGAAGAAAAATGATTCATTCCTGAAGCTTATTAAAACTTACAAACAGTAACGCCTGATCAACTCAGAAAGACTATTAACTTTATACTAGATCCACATCCGAGTAATATTAATCCCAAGTGGGAAACTACAAGTTAGAATCCAAGACAACATACTGGAAGCAAGGATGTGTTATTTTCAATCAAGTTGAATTATCAATGAAGTTTATTCAGCATATGCCAATAACAATAAGCATTAACACAAATATAGCAATTGAAGAAATTCGGCTAGATTCTGGCAATTATAATTCGATTTTGCATATGGCAAGATTTTGCTTGCGTCATTCTTAATTATTTATTATTTTTTTGTATTCATGGTAGGAGTTGTAAATGGTATGTAGATGTATTTAGGAATTTTTACTTGACCTTCACTGTTGTGCTTTTGTATTTTTTATGTATTTAAAATACATGTATTCATGTGTATCTTATTGGTAAAAACTTATTACAGTGGATCTCACTATTTTTTTTAAATGTATCCGTCGTATTTAAATTATGCATATAGCTATAGGCGTATTCAGACATATTTAAAAGTATACCATTGTATATATTTGTGTTGTATAAGTATTTGTATATATAGATGTAATAATGTATTCAAATGTTTATGAGCGTATTTTTTGTAAGCATTTATACTGATCATATGTATAATGATAAATTCTTTGCAGCTATGGCAGAAGATTATTGTTCTGACTATTACAAACCAAATTATGTTGTAATGACATACGATGCGCCTGTGTATCCGTTGCCGAACCGAAATGAATAGAATATACCAGTACGTATTTCAGAGGAAGTTGTATTACCACCCAAATGGAAAAGACCTCCTGGAAGGCCAAAGAAGAAGAGCGATAAGACGTTCAGTGAATTGCTGCAGCAGAAAAATCAACATTCATGTAGCGTATGTGGGCAGGGAGGACATAATAAGCGAATGTGTAGAAATGCTCCACGTAGGACTTAGTTCACATTCTGACTTGTATTCGTGCTACAACAATGTGTCATAGATTCCGGTGACATTTTGAAATAATACATTTTGGATTTTTTCGTGAATAGATTCTGGATATAGTTAGTTAGTGTATTAGATTATTGTGTGAATACATAATCTAGGATCACTCATATTCCATATTCGAATACGTCTGACTACATACGAAAAAAACTATTATAAACATATGAATATGAGTGTATTATAAAAAGATTTCATATGTCATTCAGCAATACATAAGTCATTCATTTTTTTGAATACATCTAAATAAATCTAGATACAAAAAGTGTTTGGATTTGAGATTGTATAATCTTTCTGAATATATAAACCAAACAAATGCATCTGTATACATATGAATACAGTCTGTTGAAAACTACATATTGAATACATTCGAATACATCCTGTTTAATACATACTTATACAATCTGTTATACACTGTGTTTGACTTGAATATACAAATCAAACCAAATACATCTGAATACAGCTACATACACATTTGATGCCATATGAATATAGATAAAAAAACGTTTAGATTTGAGATTGTATAATCTTTCTGAATATATAAACCAAACAAATGCATCTGTATACATATGTATACAGTCTGTTGAAAACTACATATTGAATACATTCGAATACATCCTGTTTAATACATACTTATACAATCTGTTATACGCTGTGTTTGACTTGAATATACAAATCAAACCAAATACATCTGAATACAGCTACATACACATTTGATGCCATATGAATATACATGTTTAATAGATGTAAATACAACAAGTTGAATACATACTTATACAATTTGCTGAATACTTACTTATAGCCCCTGTATTATTCAGTCTCTGACTTGGATATACACTCCAAATACATCTGAATATATCTACATACACATTTGATGCCATATGAATATAGATAAAAAAACGTTTAGATTTGAGATTGTATAATCTTTCTGAATATACAAACCAAACAAATGCATCTGTATACATATGAATACAGTCTGTTGAATTCTGTTGAAAACTACATATTGAATACATTCGAATACATCCTGTTTAATACATACTTATACAATCTGTTATACACTGTGTCTGACTTGAATATACAAATCAAACCAAATACATCTGAATACAGCTACATACACATTTGATGCCATATGAATATACATGTTTAATAGATGTAAATACAACAGGTTGAATACATACTTATACAATTTGCTGAATACTTACTTATAGACCCTGTATTATTCAGTCTCTAACTTGGATATATACTCCAAATACATCTGAATACATCTACATACACATTTGATGCCATATGAATATAGATAAAAAAAACGTTTAGATTTGAGATTGTATAATCTTTCTGAATATACAAACCAAACAAATGCATCTGTATACATATGAATACAATCTATTGAATTCCGTTGAAAACTACATGTTGAATACATTCGAATACATCATGTTTAATACATACATATACAATATGTTATACACTGTGTCTGACTTGAATATACAATCAAACCAAATACATATGAATACAGCTACATACACATTTGATGTCATATGAATATACCTGTTTAATAGATGTAAATACAATAGGTTGAATACATACTTATACAATATGCTGAATACATACTTATAGCCCCTGTATTATTTAGTTTCTGACTTGGATATACAATCCAAAAGACTGAATCTGATTACATACTAATATACCCTGTTGAATACATACGAAAATACAAATGTGAAATACACTATGTCTAACTTGAATATACAAATCCAACCAAATAAATACAGTTACATACACATTTGTATAAGTATGAATATAACCTGTTTAAGAAATATAAATACAACAGGTTGAATACATACTGATAAAACCTGTAATATTCAGTTTCTGACTTGGAAATTGTCACGACCCAAAATCCATAAGGTCGTGATGGCGCCGGACATCATTGTCAGGCAAGCCAATCATTTATTTATTTAAATAAATTTTCGGTTTTAGCATTTATGAAAATCATTACCTTTCACTTTATTACATAGTAATTAAATAAAAATCCCTTAAGTAAATACAATGGTTTAAATAGTCCTATTTTAGCAAATATATCTCAACACATCCCAGAACCCGGTGTCACAAGTACATGAGTAATTTCTAAGAATTTTACAATTTCTACAAAGCTTGTCCGAAATACAAGTGGACAAGGACTTAAAATAACGTAATACAGTACGAGGGAGACTCTGTCAGCTGCGGATCGCCTCCGGATGATGCAGCTCGCCTAAGTCTCCAAATCCTCCACATCTCTATGAAAGTACATGTGCAATAAAATTCACAGCAAGTGTAGCATGAGTACAAAAATAACGTGTACTCAGTAAGTCGCCCGTCTAACCTCAGAGAGGTAGTGACGAGAGGTCAAATTAGACACTTGCTAAAGTCAATTTAGAATATTCAAGTGTGCCACTAAGCATGATTATCATAGGTAATTTATTAAAATCAGGGATAAATATTATCAACTCCGTTCACATTTAACACTTTATATCTTCGTCATATTAATAACAATTAATCAACATGGGTGAATTAATCAGCTAACAATTAATCAACGGGAAGGAACAAATTCTTCCAAAAGTTTTTAATAACTTTAAATCTCTGTCATTTCAATTGACAACTTAAAATTCCAGGCCAGTAATCAGGAAAAAATCATAGCAACTACGCAGTAAATATAATGCGCAAGAAATGCAGAGGGTCGAACGACACGGACCAACAATAATAAAATGTGCACTGACGAGGGTCGAACGACTCGAACCATAGATTCATCTATCTTCCCCGCTCGCGAATTGATCATGCGACGCGGTTATACATACAAATAATAAGGCTAGCCTGCTCGCCAATCATACCTGCGACTCAAGTGCTCATATGTACACATATCTACATAATAAATCCGTATTTTATCAAGAAAGCAGTTTTTCTCAGGAAAGTGGTAAAATTCTTCTTAAAGGAACATGAAATATAGCTTTTAAATCTTTTTTTTTAAAACTCATTTGCCAAGTTTAATGATATTCCATAATATAACCCTACCTGGTATACAATTATCCACAGAGGAATAAATTCTTTTTCTAGATGATTAAGAAAATGAACTCTAGTCTTCTTCAGATATGCAATTACGATTTCGATTATATTAGCAGTTTAATATTACAGGCAAGATCACATGTACAACACATAAGGCATGCTAGTGGGTCCTAGACTACCCGGACATGGCATAATAGTAGCTACGCACGGACTCCCGTCACCTCGTGCGTACTTAGCCCTCGAAGATAATAGCATATACTTAATTAATTCACCTAGGGGGACAATTTCCCCTCACAAAGTTAGAAAGGAGACTTACTTCGCTCTGAAATTCCATAATCGGCTTCCAAGTCCTTCCGACAACTCCAACGGACGCACAACGCCCCAAAACTATCCAAATAATGGCAAACCAATGAAAATATACTCTAATATTTGCGATAATTCCAAATTATATAATTTCCCAACCCCGCTTAGTGAAATGACCAAAATTCCCTCGGGCACACGTGTCCGGAATTCGAAATTTCTCGAAGATATATTCTACCCATAGCTTTACTAGTTCAAATATAAAATTTACTCTACATTCCATGCTCAAATTCGTGGCTAAAAATCCAAATTACCATTTCTAGGTTTTCTTCAATATTTTCTAAAATTTTCCACAATTTTCATGTATAATTCCATGCAATAACCTTGTATTTAACTTCGAAACATGAAGGAGTTACTTACCTTGTGATTCCTGACGGAAACCCTCTCTTGAAGCTCCTCCAAAATCGACCAAACCAAAGAAGAAATGAAGAAATGGCCAACAATTCTCGATTTTAAAACATTATGCCCAGGCCATTTTTCGCACCTGCGATCCATCACTCACACCTGCGATTCCGAGGTGCGACCAAACCTCTGCACCTGCGGCTTTCCTCAGCTCGAGCCAACTTCGCACCTGCGCCTCATAACCCGCATATGCGACCTCTCAGGTGCGGAAATATCATCGCACCTGCGCTCCCAGCCGAACCATCAATTCTTCGCACCTGCGGCTAGATCCTTGCAGGTGCAGTCACACCAGATGACAGCAAACAACATCGAATTCCATCCTTCTTCAAACTCTCAACTTGATCCGTTAACCACCCGGAATCCACCCGAGGCCCCCGGGACCCCGTCCAAGTGTACCAACCTATTCCAAAACATAATTCGGACTTGCTCGAGGCCTCAAATCACATCAAACAACATCGAAACCACGAATCGTACCCAGATCCCAACTTTATGAACTTATAAATTTCCAACTTCTACATCCGATGCCGAAACCTATCAAATCATGTCCGATTGACCCCAAATTTTGCACACAAGTCATATTCGACATTACGGACCTACTCCAACTTCCAGAATCACATTCCGACCTCGATATCCAAGCTTTCACTTCTGGTCGGATTTCTCAAAAACCTTCAAAATTCCTATCTTTAGCCAAATGACTTTAAAATGACCTACGGACATCCAAATTCACTTTCGATTGCGCTCCCAACTCCAGAATCACCATACGAAGCTATTCCCAGACTCGGAATCCCAAACGGACATCAACATCACTAAAATGCACTTCAAGCCCAAATCAATGAAATTTTTCTAAAATGCTTACTTTCATAATATACGCCGAAACGCTCCCGGGTTATCCAAAACCCGATCTGGACATACACCCAAGTCCCAAATCATCATACGAACCTGCTGGAACATTCAAATCCTGATTCGGAGGTCGTTTACTCAAAATTCTAATCTTAGTTGATTCTTCCAACTTAAGGCTTCTAAAATGAGAATTTTCTTTCCAAATCAACTCTAAACTTTTCCAAAATTTAATTTCGACCACACTTACAAGTCATAATACCTGAAATGGAGCTACTCACGGCCTCAAACTGCTGAACGACGCGCTAGAGCTCAAAATGACCGGTCGGATCGTTACATATATACAATCCAAACGACTGAATATGAATACATACTAATACACCCTGTTGAATACATATGAATATAACCTGTTGGATAAATATGAATACAACTTGTAGATTAAGTGTGAATACTAATGCACAAAATAATGAAACATAAATTGAATACTTCAAATGATCATATATAAACACTGTGAATACAGTGATTAAAATGAAAATATGGTTTTTTCTTAACTGAACACCATCTTCACCAAAACAATATTCAATAAATAGTATTCACATAAAACTACCTTCCAAAATTACATTCACCTAAAAATTCTCTAATACTATCTTCAACGACGAATCTGACTCTCTGATTTGCCTAACAATCTTTGAGGGTGCTTCGTTCTCGCTTATGGAATAAACGTCTATCTTCCGCATAGCATAGTCCCAGAGGAGAGAACCATATCTTTGACGGAGTAAATTGGCATCAAATGTTGTTTGCGGAACCACACCAAGAATGCTCAGAAACTCTGCGTATGCGCAACATGAAACTCACAATCCCTGAAAAAGTAGATTGAAACAATTCATATTATTATATTTATAAATAATACAAGCAAGAGAATTGAATACATACATGCTCCCAGAAATAGTGATAGAAATAGATGTATATATATATATATATATATATATATAATACATCCACATACAACAATAAAAGTCAATGCAATTAGTACAAAACAATGAAGGGAACTTTGAAAATCCTTATTAATACAACTATATACAATATGAAAAGGTCAGTGTAGTAAGTACAAAATACAGTTAATGTACTACATCTAAATACATCTAAATGCATTATGTAACATACAAATCAGTGAAGCCAAAATTTGTATACATATAAATACATTTACATACACACGTGCAAAATTCTATGCAATAAGTACAAAATCATTGATGGAATTTTTGAATATGTCACGACCCAAAATCTATAAGGTCGTGATGGCGCCGAACACCATTGTCAGGCAAGCCAATCATTAAATGGTTAAGTTAAATTTCCTGTTTTAGCATTTTCGAAATCGTTACCTTTCACTTTATTACATAATAACTGAATAAAATCTGCTAAGTAATATGACAGGTAAATTCTTTTAATTTATTACAGTAAATCCCAAATATCTCCCAGAACCCGGTGACACAAGTACATGAGCGAACTTCTATGAATTTGTAAAATTACTACCATGCCTGTCCGAAATACAATTCGGACAAGGACTTTAAAATAAAGATGAATGCAACACGGGGAAAGATTTTGCCGGCTGCGGGTCGTCTCCGGGTGATGCAGCTCGTCTAAGTCTCCAAGTCAACCACAATGCTGCGAGGGTACCTGTGCAATAAAAATGCACAACAAGTGTAGCATGAGTACTCCAATGGACGCACAACGCCCTCAAACTATCCAAATAACGACAAACCAATGAAAATATACTCTAATATTTGCAACAATTCAAATTATATAATTTCCCAACTCCACTCAGTGAATTGACCAAAATGCCCTCGGGCCCACGTGCCCGGATTCCAAAATTTCTCGAAGATATACCCTACCCATAGCCTTACTAGCTCAAATATACAGTTTACCCTTAATCTCATGCTCAAATTCGTGGTAAAACTCCAATATACAAATTTCTAGGTTTTCTTCAAAATTCTCAATTTTTCCACAATTTTACATGTTCAAATCCATGCATAAACCTTGTATTTAACTTGAGATAAGTAGGAACAACTTACCTTGACATAGATGACGGAAATCCCTTATTGAAGCTCTCCAAAAATCGCCCCAACGATGAGAAATATGAGAGAAAGGGCAAAAATCTCGTTTAAAACATAACACTGCCCAGGCGATCCTCCTATGCGATCGCATGGCATGCTTCGCGATCGCATAGGGAAATTATGCTGCCTCCCTAATTCCTTATGTGAATTCGCATGCCAGCTCCTGCGTTCGCACATGCCAAAATCACAGCCTCCAAATGCACACTGTGCGATCGCAACTCTACCCCCGCGATCGCATAAGCCTTCAACCCGTGGCCTCAACTTTTCCTTCTTCGCGATCGCGTAGACCGAAATACAGCCCTCCAATTTTCTCCTTCGCAATCGCACACCATGGACCGCGATTGCATAGCACACCAGTGACACCAGAAAATTAGCAGCAGCAAAATAGAGAAAAATGATCCAAACTCACCCCGAAACACACCCGAGGCCCCCGGGACCCCGTCCAAATCACACGACTCAGTCCCATAACATCCCGCAGACTTGCTCGAGGCCTCAAATCACATCAAACAATGCCGAAATCACGAATCACACTCAAACTAAAACTTTATGAACTTTGAAATTTCAACTTCAACATCCGATGTCGAAACCTATCAAATCACGTCCGATTGACCCCAAATTTTGCACACTAGTCATATTCGACATTACGGACCTGCTCCAACTTTCGGAATCGCAATCCGACCCCGATATCAAAATTTTCACTTCCGGTCGGATTTCTCAAAAACCTTCAAATTCCTATCTTTAGCCAAATGACTTCAAAATAACCTACAGACATCCGAATTCACTTCCGATCGCGCTCCCAACTCCAGAATTACCATACGCAGCTATTCCTAGGCTTGGAATCCCTAACAGACATCAATAACACTGAAATGCACTTCAAGCCAAACTTAGGAAATTTTTTGAAAATGCTGACTTCCACAATATACGCCGAAATGCTCCCGGGTTATCCAAAGTCCGATCCGGATATACGCCCAAGTCCAAAATCATCATACGAACCTGAAGGAACCTTCAAATCCTGATTCAGAGGTTGTTTACTCCAAATTCCAATCTTAATCAATTTCTCCAACTTAAGGCTTTTGAATTGAGAATTTTCTTTCCAATTTTACTCTGAACTGCACGAAATTCAACTCCGACCATGCCCATCTGTCATAATACCTGAAATGGAGCTTCTCGTGACTTCAAACCGCTGAACGACGCGCTAGAGCTCAAAACGAGCGGTCGGGTCGTTACATTCTCCCCCACTTAAATAGACGTTCGTCCTCGAACGTGCCAAGAACTGCTCTTGAGTTATCTGAAATCACTGCTTAACACCTCGAGCACCTTTCCATGCTACCGCAACCCAGTTGTGCATATAGGCCTGATCAAACTTGAAGACATCCTCCTTTATCCATTCAATCGGCTTAGAATCCAATTCCAATACCTGAAATTCTCGGCCAGGCCTCGTTCCAATATATAAACACCGTATCAACTACCACACGATATACCAAAACATGACTGCATACCTTTGCTGAATCAGCACCATGCACCACATAACTCATCATCTGACCACAATGATACTCCCTGAACCTTAATAGCCAAAATTCCACGAATATGATGCTCCCAATGCATCTTATGATATATATATACATCTTGCTACAATGCTGGCGATACCACCACAACGAAGGAAGTGTGTAGAGATTTCTAACCAATTGCAGCGTTAACCAAACATTGAATCTCTCCTTTTTGACTTAGATCATCATCTCATTACGAACCAAATAATGGTAATTGTCCTTTAATATATTCCGCATAATATTATCGCACTGATCCTTGATCCAATAATCTCTTCTCACCCAGTGTGAACTGTTCAGACAAAAATCATCCCAAACATGACCAAAAATCCCACACAATGTCATAATGCGCCAATAGGCCACAAATCGAACACGATACATAAAGAAATGAATCAGGAAGGGACTACTCAACTCACGCAACTAATATGAACTTCCCTCAGAATACAAGGAGTAAAACACAGGAAAAAAGATATAGGGAACTATACTCAACATCACACTGATGCGGCGTGCAACCTGATTCAAATAACATACCAGTGGCAGCGTGCCACCTGATCCTATCATGAAACTCACATGAAGAGATATACACGGAGCTGAATTGCTCACTATTACAAATTACTGAATACCGGTCACAAGCATGCTAAGTGAAGAATACGATTCTGGGGTGACTGATAGAACTATATGCTACAAAACTCAAGCATAGTTGAGGTGCGATATATAACCTTGATCTCAAGAGCCATCTTGCTCACATAACCTCATCACTACGCGGAATCTCAACACATAAGAAATTATCAAGCCGTTTCACAACTCACACGGCACAACCATAATATCACATGAATTTGACGAAGACGGAACAACACCTGATATTCCAACACCCCTCCTTGAGGAGCGCTATACCGAAAGGAACACTCTGACTCGCATGAAGCCCATAATCTTGTTTAAATCCATTCATACACTTCAAGCCGATTCTGCTCGCAATGAATTAGGCTGATAGCCTTACCTGGTTCCAAAATAACCTACTTCCTCTCATAAGACACAAGAACAACCATCATAGCCGGGACAACACCCCACAATCCATAACTAGCTGGTCCGAACACCTTCCTGGCATAAATTTTCAAACAAGCAATATTGCACTTCCTTATACTTGGTCTAAATCTTCAATCAATCAGGTGACTACCTGTCACACTTAAACCATCTTCCCGTGGTCATGCTCCCATGACTTTCCACACAAGGTAACAAGTCTGCACATCCATACCACCGACCACACTAATGCCGCAAAACACATCAAGAACCCATGACCAGGGTACAAAGCCTCTTTCACCGAATATAGATCTCAGGTGACACTGAAGATTACACTAGCTTACTCTGAACTTCCAAATCACTTTTTCTTGCTCATCTGAGCTCATGACATCCTTGCTACCACCGAACCGCAATCTCGATTCCTTACTTCCAGTTACATACTGCTTACCGCACCTAACATGAGAATATGAGATAGCGCAAGAATTCCATCATATCTTCTGAAACACTAATAAGGTGAACACTTCATCATATAGAAACCTTTTAATTACCTCAATTCAAGAGAACCACCACAACACACGAGTGAATTCCCACAATCACAATACATGCAAATCCTTAAGTAGTGGTCTGAACCACCATAACCTTCTGGGATCCGCGTACACCTGACATGCCATAGCACTCGAATGCTCCCAAATCAAATCTATTACGGCGGACGTCAAACCACGTACACACTGTGCAAACCACATGCATAACTCAATCACACTGACGAAACTGATCATTGCCGCACATGTGCCATTTCAACCATGGCTAATCAATCTATCTCAGGTGACACTGAAGATTACACTAGCTTACTCTGAACTTCCAAATCACTTTTTCTTGCTCATCCAAGCTCATGACATCCTTGCTAACACTGAACCGCAATCTCGATTCCTTACTTCCAGTTACATACTGCTTACCGCACCTAACATGCGAATATGAGATAGCGCAAGAATTCCATCATAACTTCTGAAACACTAATAAGGTGAACACTTCATCATATAGAAACCTTTTACTTACCTCAATTCAAGAGAACCACCACAACACACGTGTGAATTCCCACAATCACAATACATGCAAATCCTTAAGTAGTGGTCTGAACCACCATAACCTTCTGGGATCCGCGTACACCTGACATGCCATAGCACTCGAATGCTCCCAAATCAAATCTATTACGGCGGACGTCAAACCACGTACACACTGTGCAAACCACATGCATAACTCAATCACACTGACGAAACTGATCATTGCCGCACATGTGCCATTTCAACCATGGCTAATCAATCTATCTTCTTTTAATCATCCTTAACTGCCTCAGAAATAATAGTAACCCCATTCAAGTCATAGAAAACTCAATCATCACTCATCCCGAGTGGACTTGATTCACGAGACCATGCTGCCTCAATCCCATAAACCGTCTCATACCCTCCTTATGTGCAGTCATATCTCTGACCGATATACCCATCCTGATAATCTTTCTACAAATCCAGAGTTTATTTCTCTCACTCCCCCAATACTATCCTGCATGCTGAAAATAACATAGAACACTCCAACCATTTTTCCTCTCTCTGAAATTACGCTTCAAAAGCTCAATGCTTAATTATACTGCTGCCTGAAACCCTTAAACGCCGCATTCTTAACTTTTGAATTCACTAGGACCGCTATTGAGAGTCACCCACTCTGACTGGCCCCGAATACAATCAACTCAAGGGCTCTCCTAGCACATGAATACCCTTTCCAATGAAGCATGTGACTGAGTCACTACCCTACAGCTCGCCCATGCCTTAAGCATAAATTCTGAATCTCCCAAAACCTAACCCTGGTCCAATAGGACCAACTCGTGCACATATTTATCAAATCCCATGCACAATTACCATTCTACTCCTCTCCCTTAGTTGTGCCAACACGTCGACAACCTATAACCCCATGATAACACACTCCTACAACCCAACTGCAGGTGGTGGGACTCCCTCACTTAACCTGAAGCTACTCCTAGCACCACTCTAGACCCTGTTGAGATCCTTTCTCCTTTGTTGACATGATCTTGCTCAACCAATCTGTCCAATCCTTACAAATTCTCTTGTAAGCACTCCCTAAATACTCAAATTCTCTAGCATCATTCACACATTCTGCCTCCTACCGAATAGCCACCAGAATCCGTCGCAGAAACTTGCCAACCATGCAACCGCTAACCTATTCACAGGAGATAACCCACTCGTGGAAATCACCAACGACGCTGAAATGCACTCTCTCTGCAATATCAATACCCCATCCTAAGTCCGCTTTCATTCACCAACTTTACCAGTCTGTCCGCTCCTCATGGACATGTACTAAATGCGCTACAACATCCTCAAATTCACCGCCACATTTTGTCCTTCTTCATTCCTAACAACTCCTCCCTGTTGTATCCAACCTTCCGCCGAAATAACCCACATTTCCACTTAAGCTCGCGGACCCAATCAACATCCACTAAAACTCTCAAACTTTCCCTCAAGATAGGCAGTTGTCTTACCACTGAACTCTGTGCTACGCTGCCACTCTCCCCCTTGTCAAACTAATTCCTTTAAGCAACTACCTGAATTCCGTTCCTTACACCTGCACTTTTAGAGATTTAGTCGTCGCCTAACACTTCTCACATGTCTTCCTTCGTCGTATGCTGCCCAATTGCTGCCTCAATTCAATATCATTATCTGGGGTTCTTACATCAGTAGATCACCATGACTTCAAACTCTCCGAGGATCATCTTTATCGAGTTGTCTTCATTAGAAATAACTATTTAGTCCTGAAGCACCATGATCTCTGACAACCGCTTCTTCAATACTACCTCACAACACTATGACCAAGTGCAACCGAAGAACTATAACACCGGCAGACTTAACACATTCTATTCGGTCAGTGATGACGACACCACATCATAGGTGAATATCCCACCTTACTTGAAAACACCAAGTCTTACTACTTTATTAATCCAAAACCTGACCATTTATAGTCCAAATTCCTTTCCTCTGCCGGAACTAAAATGTTGAAATCTCGAAATCACGCCTTGAGAAGACCTCCCTTCAAGCCATTCATCACCCCCAACATATGGGAAAGCATTCTATCATCATATCGACATCACGCGATAACCAATCGTAAGCATCATCACTACCTGAGCATAGCCTTAAGGCTCTCAGAAACACAACTACTGAGCTGAAACAACATATTATCCCTCTGTAGAGCAACGACAATAGCCTCAATCAACTTCGTAGGGAGAAACATCCCGCACCACACCTATAGCACCATTTTAATTCCAATAATTCCTGATTCATAGCAAGCGCTTCGCGGCGTATAAGATTGATTAGGAAGAAACGTAGGCATAAGCCTCAGGGGAATCAAATCGCACGATGAGAAATCAAGAAGGGAAGTACTCCTAACAGCCCTATAGCCTCTCGAAGATAAGTATAGACGTCTCCATACCAATCCGCAAGACTCCACTAGACTTTCTCATGACTCGTGAAACCTAAGGGAACCTAGTGCTCTGATACCAAGTTGTCACGACCCAAAATCCATAAGGTCGTGATGTCGCCGGACACCATTGTCAGGCAAGCCAATCATTAAATGGTTAAGTTAAATTTCTTGTTTTAGCATTTTTGAAATTGTTACCTTTCACTTTATTACATAGTAACTGAATAAAATCCGCTAAGTAATACGACAGGTAAACAATTTTAATTTATTACAGTAAATCCCAAATACCTCCCAGAACCCGGTGACACAAGTACATGAGCGAACTTCTAGGAATTTGTACAAATACTACCATGTCTGTCCGAAATACAAGTCGGAAAAGGACTTTAAAATAAAGATGAATGCAACACGAGGGGAAGACTCTGCCGGCTGCGGGTCGTCTCCGGGTGATGCGGTTCGTCTAAGTCTCCAAGTCAACCACAATGCTACGAGGGTAAATGTGCAATAAAAATGCACAACAAGTGTAGCATGAGTACTAAAACAATGTGTACTCAGTATGTATCCCGCCTAACCTTAGAGAGGTAGTGACGAGAGGTCGAATTGGACACTTGCTAGAAGTCAATTTAATAAGAATAAAAAAAAACACTGAGCATGAATATAACATAAGGTTTAACAAGTAATGATAGGAAACATCAATAACTTCCCACATTCCTTTACCAACTTTAAAACCTTTATCACTTCAGTTGCAAATCTCATAAAATCCAGGCCAGCAAGCAGTTCAAAGATCATAAGAAGTACGCAGAAAATATCATGCGCAAACAATGTTGAGGGTCTAACGGCGCGGACCAACAATAATAAATTGTGCAGTGCCGAGGGTCGAACGCCTCGAACCATATATGCATCTATTTTTCCCCGCTCGCGAATCGATCATGCGACGCGGTCAACATAATAATAATAAGGCTAACCTGCTCGCGAATCATACCTGCGACTCAGGTGCTCATATATACATGTATTCACATAATAAATCCGTATTTTTATCAAGAAGGCGGTTACTCAGGAAAGTGGTAAAATTCTTCTTAAAGGAACACGAAAAATAGCATTTAAATCTTTGTTTTGAAACTCATTTCCAAGTTTAATAGTATTCAATAATATAACTTTATCAGGAATACAATTATCCACGGAGGAATCAATTCTCTTTGTAGATGATTAAGAAAATGAACTTAGGAATTCAATTACTATTTTGATCATATTAGTGGTATAATATTACTGGCAAGATCACAAGTACAACAAGTAAGGCATGCTAGTGGGTCCTAGACTACCCGGACATAAGCATATTAGTAGCTACGCACGGACTCCCATCACCTCGTGAGGACGTAGCCCCTGAAATTAATAGAATGTACTCATTCAGTTCACCTATGGGGACAATTCCCCCTCACAAAGTTAGAAAGGAGACTTACCTCGCTCCGAAATTCCACAACCGGCTTCCAAGCCCTTCCGATGACTCCAATGGACGCACAACTCCCCAAAACTATCCAAATAAAGACAAACTAATGAAAATATACTCTAATATTTGCAACAATTCAAATTATATAATTTCCCAACTCCGCTCAGTGAATTGACCAAAATGCCCTCAGGCTCACGTGCCCGGATTCCGAAATTTCTCAAAGATATACCCTACCCATAGCCTTACTAGCTAAAATATACAATTTACCCTTAATTTCATGCTCAAATTCGTGGTAAAACTCCAATATACAAATTTCTAGGTTTTCTTCAAAATTCCTAATTTTTCCACAATTTTTCATGTTTAAATCCATGCATAAACCATGTATTTAACTTGAAGCTCTCCAAAAATCGCCCCAACCATGAGAAATATGAGAGAAAGGGCAAAAATCTCGTTTAAAACGTAACACTGCCCAGGCTATCCTCCTATGCGATCACATGGCATGCCTCGCGATCGCATAGGCCAATTATGCTGCCTCCCTAATTCCTTATATGCGTTCGCATGCCAGCTCCCGCGTTCGCATAGGCCAAACGCATCACAGCGTCCAAACGCACACTGTGCGATCGCAACTCCAACCCCGCGATCGCATAGACCAAAAAATCCAGCCCTCCAATTTTCTCCTTCGCGATCGCACACCATGGACCGCGATCGCATAGCACACCAGTGACACCAGAAAACAACAGCAGCAAAACAAAGAAAAATGATCCGAACTCACCCCGAAACACTCCCGAGGCCCCCGGGACCCTATCCAAATCACACGACTCAGTCCCATAACATCCCACGGACTTCCTCGAGGCCTCAAATCACATCAAACAACGCCGAAATCACAAATCGCACTCAAACTCAAACTTTATGAACTTTGAAATTTGAACTTCCACATCCGATGCCGAACCTATCAAATCACGTCCGATTGACCCCAAGTTTAGCACACAAGTCATATTCAACATTATGGACCTGCTCCAACTTCCGGAATCACATTCTGACCCCGATATCAAAATTTCCACTTCCGGTCAGATTTATCAAAAACCTTCAAATTTCTATCTTTAGCCAAATGACTTCAAAATAACCTACAGACATCTGAATTCACTTCAGATCGCACTCCCAACTCCAGAATCACCATAAAGAGTTATTCTCAGGCTCGGAATCCTGAACGGACATCAATAACACTAAAATGCGCTTCAATCCAAACTTAAAAAATTTCTTCGAAATGCTGACTTCCACAATATACGCCGAAACGCTCCCAGGTTATCCAGCCCGATCTGGACATACGCCCAAGTCCGAAATCATCATACGAACCTGCAGGAACCTTCAAATCTTGATTCAGAGGTCATTTACTCTNTTTCTCAAAGATATACCCTACCCATAGCCTTACTAGCTAAAATATACAATTTACCCTTAATTTCATGCTCAAATTCGTGGTAAAACTCCAATATACAAATTTCTAGGTTTTCTTCAAAATTCCTAATTTTTCCACAATTTTTCATGTTTAAATCCATGCATAAACCATGTATTTAACTTGAAGCTCTCCAAAAATCGCCCCAACCATGAGAAATATGAGAGAAAGGGCAAAAATCTCGTTTAAAACGTAACACTGCCCAGGCTATCCTCCTATGCGATCACATGGCATGCCTCGCGATCGCATAGGCCAATTATGCTGCCTCCCTAATTCCTTATATGCGTTCGCATGCCAGCTCCCGCGTTCGCATAGGCCAAACGCATCACAGCGTCCAAACGCACACTGTGCGATCGCAACTCCAACCCCGCGATCGCATAGACCAAAAAATCCAGCCCTCCAATTTTCTCCTTCGCGATCGCACACCATGGACCGCGATCGCATAGCACACCAGTGACACCAGAAAACAACAGCAGCAAAACAAAGAAAAATGATCCGAACTCACCCCGAAACACTCCCGAGGCCCCCGGGACCCTATCCAAATCACACGACTCAGTCCCATAACATCCCACGGACTTCCTCGAGGCCTCAAATCACATCAAACAACGCCGAAATCACAAATCGCACTCAAACTCAAACTTTATGAACTTTGAAATTTGAACTTCCACATCCGATGCCGAACCTATCAAATCACGTCCGATTGACCCCAAGTTTAGCACACAAGTCATATTCAACATTATGGACCTGCTCCAACTTCCGGAATCACATTCTGACCCCGATATCAAAATTTCCACTTCCGGTCAGATTTATCAAAAACCTTCAAATTTCTATCTTTAGCCAAATGACTTCAAAATAACCTACAGACATCTGAATTCACTTCAGATCGCACTCCCAACTCCAGAATCACCATAAAGAGTTATTCTCAGGCTCGGAATCCTGAACGGACATCAATAACACTAAAATGCGCTTCAATCCAAACTTAAAAAATTTCTTCGAAATGCTGACTTCCACAATATACGCCGAAACGCTCCCAGGTTATCCANTATATATATATATATATATATATATATATACACAATAACATACAACATTAAAGCCCCATTGGAGAAGGTAATAATCAGTGTATGAGGACTCAAATACAGAGGAATACATCAAAAATTACCTTTTCGTCCCATGTATCCGTGTCATGACCCGAATTACCCTCCAAACGGTCTCGTGACGGCACCTAGTCCCTACGACTAGGTAAGCCTAAAACTTGTGGAAAATAAGGCAAAAAAATAATAGAAACAGTAAAGAAGAAGCAATACAATAAACTTGTAGCCGTTCGGCATTTACAACTTTTACTTTCCCAAAACACGGAACATCACAAAGTCACAAACTCTGAACTACTGTAGCTCTATACAAAGAAATAAGGAAAATGTATCTACATATCTCCTATATCTTTACTAGAGTAGGAAGGGGACTCGTGAGATCCTGCGGACGCGGCAGAATTACCTCGCGGTCTCCTATGCAGCTTCTAAGATGCGCCTAGCCACTGTACTGTGTGTTGGTACTTGGATCTGCACATGGGGAAAACATGCGCAGGAAAGGGCGTGAGTACTCCACATTCGGTACACCGTAAGTGCCAAGCCTAACCCAGTCAAGTAGTGACGAGGTCAGGTTGAGGCTCTACCGAGTTTTAAAACAAGTCAACTATAAATTTAAAACAGTGAAATATAGATAAGCAATGATAAATAGGATTAATGTAAACTGGAAGAATTATAGCAGAAAGAGAGCCCTCGGCTCAGCACAGCATATATCTCAACAGTAAATGTGCAATGCAGTACAAGGGGAAAGGTCCCGGATCTCAGTTCGTAGTCCCAATTTAATTATGCTATGCAGTACAGGGGGAAAGCTCCCGGATCTCCGTCCATAGTCCTAATTTAAATATGAAATGCAGAAGTATGTCGAATACAGATTAATTAAACAGTCCAGGAAAAACAACAGGAAAGAATAGAGTAAAGCTACCTAAGCATGGTGCGACTAGTAGCAAATAAGAGGAAATCAAGTAAGGATAGGTAGGCATGCTTATCCTTAAGCTAACTACTCAGTTAAGACAGGAAACAGTAATATAGGAATGAAAATGAGTGATTGCACGGAAGTAAAAATGGAATTTTAGCAACAATGACCCGTGTACGCACTCGTCACCTCACGTACACAGCATCCACGTAACAAAATCAGTATAAAAATGCCTAAAGGGAAGTCCCCAACACAGAGTTAGGCAAGCCACTTACCTTGACTGCGCTAATCAACTCAATACCACGCTCTTTCCACGAGTATCCGACTCTGGGTGGCCCAAATCTATTCAAATCGATTGCATAAAGTAAATATCACTTCAAGGGAACAAAATAGCTAATTATTTCTAAGCTAATACGTGAAATTAGGAAATTCGCCCAAAAAATCCCCCGGGCCCACGTCTTGGAATCGGGTAAAAATAAATTTTCCGGATACTCATTCACTCGTGAGTCTAACAATATAAGAATCTCTCAAATCGGAGGTCAAACACCCAAGCAAAACTCAATAATTCGGTCTATGAAGTTCATCCCATTTTTTTCTATTTTCTACCCAAAAGTTTTGAAATTAAAGGTTGGATTTAAGATTGGAATCATGAAAATTGATTTATAATGGATAGAAATCACTTACACAAGTTACCTAGGTGCAAAAGTCTCCAAAATTCGCCCCTCCGGAACTCTCAAATTCGAAAATGGTGAAAATAGGCTTAAACCCTCGAATTGGGGTTTTTATGTTCTGCCCAGGCCTAAGTTGTGATGTGTGGTCGTGCTCATAGAGATTCGATCGCATAGGCTAAGACACACCCTACTAATTCTGGAACACAGTGCAGTCGCAAACATCCAGCTGCGTTCGCGGAGCATTCCTGGACTGGACCCTATGCGTTCGCAGATAAGGCCCACGCGAACGCACAAAGTGAAGCTCCCCTGCCCCGGCCCAATAGGCCTTATGCGGTCGCGTTCCTCTTATTGCGATCGCACTGAACAAAATCAGCTGGGCCCAAACTTACACTCCGCGATCGCGGCCCAAAACACACGATCACACTGAAGGATTATCTTATGCTAAAGGAAACCAGAACCAGCAGAAGTTTTAAGGCGAAAGAAGTCCGTTTGAGCACCCGAAACACGCCCGAGGCCCCCGGGACCTCAACCAAACCTACCAACCAACTCTAGTAATTCATTAAAACTTGGTCGAGCTTTAAAAACACGTCTCATAACATCAAAATCATCAAATATGCATAGATTCAAGCCTAAGAACTTATGAAATTTCTAGAATTCACATCCGATGTCGAAACACGTCAAAACTCATCCGAATGACCTCAAATTTTGTACATAAGTCACAAATGGCATTACGGACCTGCTGTCGCTTTCAGAATCCCATTCTGAGTCTGATATCAAAATTTCACCTATCGGCTGAAATCGTCGAATTTCTAACTTTCGTCAATTCAAGCCTAAATCTACAACCGACCTCGAAAACACATTCCGAACACGCTCTTAACCCCGAAATCACCCAACGGAGCTAACGGAGTCAACGAAATTCCATTCCGGATCCGTCTTCAGACAGCTCTAGCTACGGCCAGATTTCTAAAGCTAAATTCCACATTTATGGACTATGTGTCCAAAATCACTCTGGATTTCATCACTCAACGCTCAGACAAATTCAATAACATAAATAGACATGGGAGAAGCGGTTATTAGGGGATCGGGGCGCTAACTCTCAAAATGACCGACCGGGTCGTTACAATCCGAGCTTTTACTTGCATCAACCTCCTTTCCCTTGACACATGAAGCTTTAGACATAGGTTTTTTTTTATCTTTTCCGCAACGGAAAGTGTTGTTTATTTCAATAATTTCTCAACTTGGGCTTGTTTCAAAGTGTCATTGCATAATTTTGTTATCTTCTCCACTACCTATTTTGCTGCTGAACCTGCAAATTCCAGTTCCGCTTGAGTGATTTGCAAAGAGAAAGAGAGCCCATCAAAATTGAGTACTTTGGTGGGTATACCTCTGGTAACCTTCTTGTGGGATGTTGAACCAGACATTGGGGAGAAAAACTCAAGTTTTCTGTTGAATACAATAACAATGGTGAGTAGAGATATTCAGAATAAACAAAAATAGCGAAATTCTAACAAGCTAAATACTTACCACAACTATTTGTAGCAAAAAATAGCAACAACTGAGAGATACAATGCAGATGGCGTGTATGAAATTAGGGTGGAGACTGAGAATGGGGAAGAACTAGGCAATGTGGGTGCGAGGAAGTTTTAGTTTGAGCATCGTGTTTTCAGGGAATGGGGGAAGAGGATGGCATGTATCAAAGTAGAGAGAGAAAGAACGTGGAGCGAGATGTTTATGTGAAATACGGTAATTATGTGAGAAAAATCTGAAAAGGAAGAGAGAAAAATAAAAAATAATGTATTTAGTGGCTTAGGGGTAGGAGGTAACCAAAATTAGATATTTTGCTATAAACATTAAAAGGTATCTATAGAATATAATTTTTTAAAATGATATTTATTTAAAATAAATAAGGTGTTAATCTTTTTTATAGAAGGTAAAAATTCCTTCTTTTAGCAATTACTATCTTGCTAATTAGTATGTGTAGTAGACCCACTAATCACTTATTTAATAAATTATCCTATATATTATTTTTAAATTCCTTTCTACTAACTTAATATTTGACTCAATAACTATAAATAAAATTAATTCTCTAATCTCACAATTAATAAGAATATAATAAAATTCGGATTATTACAGTCATCACATAAAAAGTTCTGATAATCCACTTAATTTTAACTCATCTTTCATAATTAAAATTCAAGACACACTTCATTAAACTTACAAGTTACAATAATAATAATATTAATGCAAATTTCTAACTGACTACGAATGAAAAATTTGTTAAGAACTGACTATGCGTTAAATGTGGCTACGCAAATAAGCTGCCAAGTGAAAATTCTTCTAGCCGCATAGGGACACATGGAAGGAAATTCTATAAAGTGCGTAATTCTCATGGTCTGGGGCTCTGCGCTTATGGCCCATCGAGGCGGGCCAGAACGGCAAGATAGGGGAAAAGTACACGGTTAGTCATTAGAGATAGTCTTTATTTTTTAGTCAGTATTTAATAAATTTTTATTCGTCGAGACAAAAATACTCTTATACTCGACATGAAAGTTGTGTAAATATTAAGGGCATGGTGTCCTTAGCTTCATGAATGCTACATAAATATTAAGGACAAAATATCCTTTATGTGCACGTTCCGTTGCTAAACTTTAGGACATCGTGTCCTTAACTTCATAAGTGCAATATAAATGTTAAGGACATGACATCCTTAACTTCATGTGTGCAGTGTAAATGTTAAGGACATAATATCCTTAACTTGTATTTGCACCTTCTGTTATTAAACTTTGTGACTTCATGTCCTTAACTTCATATGTGCAGTTTAAATGTTAAGGACATAGTGTCCTTAACTTCATGCGTGCAGTGTAAATATTAAGGACATAATATCCTTAACTTTATGAGTGTTGCGTAGATATTAAGGACATGGTGTCCTTAACTTCATGAATGTTGTGTAAATGTTAAGGACAAAGTGTCTTGTATTGCACCTTCCGTTGTTAAACTTTAGGACATCATGTCCTTCACTTCATATGTGCAGTGTAAATGTTAAGGACACGGCGTCCGTAACTTCATGTGTGCAGTGTAAATGTTAAGGACATCATGTTCTTAATATGTACACAACACTCATGAAGAAAGGATAACAACTTCTTTTCATATTAATTTTAATAGAATAATGACTATTTTTGCTCAGCATTAAAAATACTGGATAAAAACTAAATACCATGTTAAAAAATGGCTATCACACGCCATTTCTACCAAGATAGGACGCCCGTGCATTACTTTATTGGCAAGTAGGGGTGTAAATAGGTGTGTTGGGCTGATTTGGACGGGTCAAAACCGGCGGAGTCAATAAATTGACATGTCAATTGAAACGTCCAAAAGTAACTTCGGCTGAGATGTGCTGGATTAAGGTAAGCTAAATTTGAGTTATAACCCAATCCGCCCAACTCTTACCAGCATTGATTAATGTGTATTATTTCTTATGTATTGTCTAATTATCAAATAAAACTTTTTTCTTTTGTTATGGTCATATATATAACATATCAAAACGAATATTTTAAAGATATTTTATCAAAGTTATTCATGAAATTTGGGCTAAAAATCAGCTCACCTTTAGATGAGCTAAAATGTGTTGGGTCAAGATGGGTTGAGTTCAACAAATGAGCGGGTTGATGACCAGTCCCACCTTAGGTCGTTCGGACAGGTCAAATAGGTTTGGGCTCAAATTGACACCCCTATAGACAAGTTACACTTTTGATCGGTTATCAAAAATAATTATCTCCTTTAGTTAATACACAAAAATATACACTGTTATAAATATATATATTTTTTGTATATTATACATTAGTGTATATACATATATATTGATTATTATTTTTAGATTACGGCTATATAATGTTGTTTCCTAACTTACTCTAACTTCATCTATATTTTGCTTTTAGCATGAAAAGGATCCTACGCAATGGCGAGTAGATTGTCCTTGATACTTGTCACTTTATAAGGGCTTAATGTTGCAAAACAACTGAATAAAAATTAAGAAAAGCAAAGTTATAAATAATTCACGACTAGTGCGAGCAGAAAGCACCTTATGAACCTACTTTCACCTTAAAGTTTTTAAGAAAACTAAGATTAAAAGGAAAAAAAGCAACACGAATAAAATACAGTAATGTGCTTACCAAACAATATACAATTATGTGCTTACACGAATATAATACAATGATGCATAAAACTTTTAGCTGGCAGTGGATAGACAACTTCTCCACTTACGATCTTTTTTTAATGCATCACTTCTTGCAAAATTGGGTAGAAATGACACATGTAGCCACTGTTTTTCAATTCAACTTTTCGGGACAAATTATCTTGAATTGTCATAAAGTTAAGATTTTTATATTAAAATTTCAGAACAAAATAAGTACCGATTAATTTCTAAATAATATCTCTGAAAATGGTTATATGTGCATTTGCCCCAAAATTGGAGACTTTATCAATCATTGCAACTTTTTTGAATATTTTTATATGGATGCAGATGTATCTTTACTATCAGAAATCCTTATGTGGTTACGATTATGGCCTCTCCTAAGTCCTAACCAACATCAATTGCTTTTTCACCAAAACTAATTAATTTACCCAATAACTACTTCTTGGCCTTAAATTAGTAACTAATATCTGGTTGTACTTAATGTATCATGTAACATTAAAAATAAAATCTGGAGAAATCTTACCTGCTTGTGAAATTAAAAGGGTGGGGTGGGGTCGGGGGTTGAGTGGGG